>KZ678372.1:0-145359 GCA_003019895.1 Coniella lustricola | reverse complement strand
AAAAAAAAAAAGGTAAGGTGGGTGGTTGGACTTTGATGGGCAGATTACCTTATCCCAGGCTGTAATTATACCAATGTAGTTTGGAGAGAGAGAGAGAGATATATATATAGATGTATATATACATGTTTACAATCTAAAGCTGGAAAATGTTCCGTGCTCAGGCTTTTCAAAGCATTCTCAAATTCAAGTGTTGTTATTGGTAGATTAATATACTCTTATGATTGCATCTATTAGCTACAAGTTATATGAATTTCAACTTCCATCGTCCACACCTGTGTTTACTCCCGGCATCAGGTCTATGATGAGATCGTGACATTGGCACTATAGATGCTGAAGCTCATTTCGCCGGATGCCTGAAAGATTGAAAGGACATTAGTAGAGAGCAACAATAACAAGAAGCGCCATTTTTAACCAGAGCATTTATGAATCTTGGCAGCCCAGCCGCTATATTGCACTGTTTCGATTCAGAAGAGGAGTAACTTACACCCACGAGGTGAGGAATAGCTGCCTTCAGCAGGTAATCACCAGTATCAAAGATCCCTTCAGGGATAGTGAGACCCTGGGTGAAAGTGTATGGGTAGGCGGTGCCCTCTGAGCCGGTCAGGGTGATATAATCGATCTGAGTGCCAATGCAGTTGGAGCAGTCGTAATCAGGTACAGCAAGCCCCTGTTCGCGGTTTGACGTGGTTAGTGAGCTGGAAGTTCTTATATGTGACAATTGACTAGACTTCGGGTTTGTCTCGGAAGCTGCAGCCATCCAAAGAATGGCGGTCGCAGAAATTATTAAGATTCGAGGTGGATGGGTAAGGAACGGGGAATAGCCCTACCCAGATGATCGAGTAATCGTCCCAGTTCTGAACGTAGATGGCCGTCGCCAGGGTGACATTAAAGGATGTACCAGCAGTGACATCTGCTGGTGCAGTGAAACCGGTGATGTATGCGCTCGCCAGAGGCAGAGCAGCCATAGTAGAGGCAAGGAGGCTGGTGAAGGAAACCATGTTGGAAGAGTAACAATTAATTCGCTTTTTGAGCGTGGATTATAGTATTACAAGGCAGGTGACATTTTGCGAATCGAGTTTCGGAGTTCTGACACTGGATGATACTGCAAAGATCAACAGAATTGCCAGAGGCGGTTGATTCTTTTAAAGTAGAGACATGTGTGGACTCGAGTCTTGGAAATTTATATTCCAGGACATCTAATGACAGCCTAATAGATACTGTCAGATGTCATAAGTACCCAGAGAAAGCATCCAGGGTCCCAAAGACTTAGATGTGCTCTTCTGGATCCACAATGTAGTTAGGAGGTTACACGACAGATGTGACAAAAGTCCTGGATCTGCGCATGGGCCTGCTGCGTCACATTCAGGTTCTCTGAGCGGCTCAAGCCGATGCGCCCGGGGGATCGCAACACGAGGTAATGCGCCTCGAGTATGACGACAGGGCCGATCTTCACTCCTCGTATTCTACTTGCAACCTTCTAGAAGATGAGCGAAAGGATCGAGCCGACAGAAGCGGGAAGGGGGAATCCACACAAAGGAGACCATCTATTAACTTTAATTTTAGGCTTGCCCGGACTGTCGGTGTACTGACGTTACACCAACACGAAATAACGTCTGATGGTGCTTCACATCTTCATGGCTCACAGAGAGAATTATATGATTACCATGTACAAATATACAGACTCTCGATATGTAGTCGCAAAACTCCTCGACTGCTGAACAGCAAGCGTGACAGCTGCACGTGCAGACTGAACTGTGTAAGTCGTTGGAAGATGATGGGACCACAAACGTCACCAAAGGCCATCGCAGGGATTTAAGCTTGATAGTCCACTAAAAATATCCCTTAAATCGTTCAGAACTTTCTACTCAAGCCTATGCTATTGCTACATGCGAACTGACCCACGGAACATTGCCTTCATTGGTGTTACGCTTCGTCGAGGACAAGGGCTCATAAGCGACCGACCATCAGCTTTGCACGTATTGTGACACATACGCAATCTCCATCATACTTCCATACCCATCTTGTGTGGCGGAGTTGGGATACCCAGGCTGTGAAGACGACTGTCAGTTCTCGACACTGAGAAATAAGCCTTCCCATGAGAATGGAGTATGCAAATGAGAGAACAGAGAACGAGGCATGAAAAGGAGAACTTGAAGAAGAGGAAAGAAGGCCAGATACTCACCCAAGTCCCACCAATTGCCACATTCAGAATAAAGTACACTGGCGAATGGCACAGCGCAGTCCACGTATCCTGCGTCAGCTGGCTGCCCGTGATGGTCTGGAAGACCACTCCATCTAACGACCACTTGATCGTCTCTGTCTGCCAGTTATTCGACGTGCGGTCCCACTCGACGCGCCACACATGCCAGCTCTGGTCAGGAATCGCGACGCGGCCCTGGATGCCCGTTCCTTCGTTGCACACTCCACCCGGATATGTGCCGCAATGCGCTGTGCCATAGCCCGTCAGCACGCCGTCAATCGTCTCCATGGCGTCCAGCTCGCCGCAGGCAGGCCAGCTGCCGCCGTGGCGCAGCGAGTCGCCCAGCATCCAGAACGCAGGCCAGATGCCTTGTTTGTTGGCGATGGCGTTGGTGCCGAAACGGATCTCGGCTTCGGCGCGTGTCACTTTGCCAGCCGTGGGCGTGAAGGTGTATTTGGACTCGACACGGCCTGACGTCCAGCCGTAAGTTGTCGAAGTGTCGCGCCAGGGTACCAGCTGGAGCGTTCCTCCGCCGGAGCACTGCACGTTGGCCGAGGAAGAGGTGTATTCCTCCCACTCGGCGTTGACGCCTAGGTAGCCCGTGATGATATTCCAGTTGGCGCTGTTGGGGGCTACGCCTGCTGCGTAGGTGAAAGCATCTGCCCAGACCTGGTTGAAACCCGAGTACGAGGGCGGCGTTGTCCCAACTATGAGCGTTGGGAGGTAAAGAAGGAGGATTGGGAATAGGCGAGCCATCACAATGAAGTATGAGGCCATCAATGAGATAAAAATTGAGCAGATGTATACTTGTTCAGACACGACCTAGACTGTTCGATCATAATTGACAAGATAATGTACTGTATCATCGCCAAAAAGCGGTCGTGATACCGTCTCATATTTATTCTCTACTTGATTGTCGAGACAGCCGTTGACCCTCGAGCAGCGATTGATCCGTGTAGTATTAACTGCTGATAGAAATGACCACGATCACCAGGCATATTCAACTCATCAGTCCAGCCTCTTCTCCAGTGTAATGACCAGATCTTGAACCAAACTGAGGCCATCGGCTCGTCGCAAGTCAGACTACATAGTCGTGACAGACTAACGTGGCATTGACATGCCACGTCTGGATAGACATATGAGGCAACCTCTGTTCTTATGGGCTATGGACGACTGCGATATTTTGGCCTGATGGCTCAGTCTTCTGTCACTTTGACTTGTTGGGTTGGGCTCCGCGACGGCATCATGCCGACAGAAGGTCAAGAAGACCACATGTGTGACTTGCCATGACATATTATATGCCAATCGTCGTTAGCACATCACAATAACTGGTCAAGTGCTTACAATCAGAACCAGTATGGGTAGGAAAAGACTGGTCGTTCTTCATGAATGACATCGAGTCCGTCCATTCTAACAAAGCATGTTGTTTCTCACGCGATACTATTAAGACATGTGGAAGGACCAAGGTCAGTTGGAACTCTTCTTACGCAAGAATCTCTGATCGAATCATGGCAGAAATGATATATGACATCTCGGGTCTATGAGGGTATGTGAAATTCTAAAGCGTGACGCTTCCGGGAGCCACACTTAATCTCTCCCTCGGGACTATATTACTACATATACACACATGATTGCCGTAAACCACAACGAGCCATTTGGATGCTACAAACCCGCAATCTCCATTTCAGATTAGATCCTTCTCTGCACAACTATCCCCGAAATTTGAATCGATTACCCACATTCAGTCCTGGTCAAAGAGGCAGAATAGCTCAGGGTCTCGCAACACAGTCAAGTGCAGAACCATATCCAAGGACCATTAGACAACTACTATCCAACTACGCCGTCCATGAAATCCTCCAAGCCTTCAAGCCTTCAAGGCGGGTGTTTCTCAAATCCCGGCACAACTGGTCGATGACTTACTCCAGAACCTAGTATTGATGTTAGTACGTAACCCTCACACCCTAGTCTAACCAAGACGAGAGGTGTATGCGTATGTAGGGCGGTAGCAGGTCTCATTGTCTCTGCATAAAGAAGTCGTGGTGATAGTTAGCTCAAATGCATTTTGAAGTATATGTCTTCAAGTTTTTTCCAAAACGGGCGAATTGGCCTCCAAGATCACAGATCCGTGGTAACCGCCATGTGGCCATCTAAGAGTGAGGACTTATATGCAAGCACCATATGCAGGTAAGTAGTATTCATGCCAGGTTGTGGTGGTGTCGTATGACCTCGGTATTTTAACAAATCACAACCAGGGACGCACAAGCCGAGAGTATAATCACCTTGATAAATATTTTCCTACACACATGACTATTTATATAGTATTATATATATGTAGCCACCTCAAGTAAGTTCCCTACGCAATTCTTGATGAGGTTCCACTGCTGGGCCTATTCTTTCTGCACCAAACAACGCAACAATTTCCACCACTCAACGCACACCACCACCACCTAACACCCATGTATGGACAACCAAATCAGAAGTCATGATAGATGAGTAGCGGACAGGCCCTTGCTGGGTGACAGCCAGTGCTGATTATGAATGCTTACTATCGTGATCACGAGAGACATTATATAGTACACGCCAAGATGCTACTTGGTCTGGTATTTATGGTCACTCACTCACTTTTGCAAATAAAAAGTCCATGATGCAGATTCTTCGGTTCTCAGAATTAAAAGCCGCCCCAGTACCGAGTCAAACAGCACATATGTAGATACGGAAAGATTGCATGAATATAAGTGTCTTGGAGGGGGGGGGGGGAAAGGGGGTATCTGCTACCCAGAATCCATTTCACTAAACACTCACACCAAACTCACAAAAGGACGTAGGTATCTATCCAGCACTGATGTGTAATAACCATGTAAACCAAGCTTGATATACAGGTTTTACCCAAGCCCTCTTATCCAAAAGTGGTCTCTTGCCTCCTCTTATTAATAACAAATAGCATGGTGGTGGTGTCGATCCTCATCATGGTCGAAGCTCATTAAGTGGATAGTATGATTCTTTCAGATCTCCATTCCGCCGTCTCTCTTTTCACACAAGTCTCCAGTCCATCAAATATCATCGCGTATCGGCCCTCTTAGTCTGCCCCGTCTGCCCTGTTGCTTTGTTCCAGTCCTCCCACTCTTTACTAATTTCCATCAGCACAGTCCCCATGACCATCGCGCTGGCCATGAGCCCATGCCCTTCGCCCTCGAGCACGCGCACCTCGCATCGCCGCATCATCTTGCCCAGCCACTTGACATTCTCCACGGGCACTCGCGTGTCTCTGCTGCCATGGTGGATGATGACCGGTCGGGTGATGTCAACGTAGCGGAAGCCGATTGTGTGCCGCCGCTCGAGACACACAAGCAAGTCCACTGCTGGGTTTGCGCCGGTGGTTGCCAGCTCCCAGATGGCTTGGGTGAGGCGAATATCGTAATTCTCCTGGCGCTCTTTCTCGGCGAGCGCTGCCAAATCAGCGGCTGCCAGCGCAGCGGCGCTATCGCGACTGCTGGAATCAGTCCCAGAGACAATGTTTTCTCCATGCAAGCGGTTGGCGATGGAGACTGGTGACATTGGGCTGGCTCCTTCGGGACGGATCTGGTCCATTTCCTCGGTGGCAACCATGCCTCGCGTCAGTGTCGGCATGTCTGGTGGGATTCTGCTATGGTCACTGCTGCTGTGGTTTTCTTTTTCAGTTGCCGCAGCGCGGTCAGCATTACCCTTGTTGACGTCCTTGCTACTTGGCTTGCGCTTGGTGCGCTTTTGCTTGGGCAGGCTGCTGGTAAGGCTGCTGCTTGTGGCGCTCATGAAGCTCGAGTTGGCGGCCTTGAGGATGGGAGTAGGTAAGGCGCGCAGAATCTTTTGCGACGTAGGAATCGCGTTGGAGGGTGGCAAAGGAGATTGAGATGAAGCGCCAAAGACGGACATCTGCGACGGAGGGATCCATGGTGCCAGCAGATGGATTCTGCCTCTAATGTGTTGAGGCATGCGAAGCGCGGTTGCGAGCGCGTAGATGGCACCGGCAGAGTGAGCGAGTATCGAGAATTTTGTAATTTTGAGGGCTTGGCAGATTGCATAGACATCGTCTGAGAGTCCAAGGTCAGAAAGGACAAAAGACAATCACATCAGCGGTGGATAATGGAGACTTACCTGGCCAACTCAGAGGCGTTGCAGTGCCACTTGCATACGCCTCGCTGTCACCCACGCCTGGCCGATCTGGCGTAATCAAGCGCAGTTTGAGCGTCAAGGCGAGCTCGTCATAGAATGCCGTAATATATCGTGTAAGACCCATGCCAACACAGCAAAATACAGCACTTCCTTCCGGGTCGCCCACTTCGCTGAAACTAATGGCTCTGCCAGTCTCTGCATGGTGAATGGTCTGGCTCAGTCGCGGAGACCGCATGTACGCCTCGACAGCATCGTCTATGCTGTCTGCCGACTGCGGACGTTCGTATGCAACACTGAGCGTGGGTGTGTCCTCCCGAGGCTGGTCCTCGCCACGAGGCGACAGAGTTCCCGAGAGGCGCTTCATTCTTGAGCTGCTTCGTTTGACCCGGAGCTCGGGTGTACTGCGGCCCGACCGTCTGTGGCTATTTCTGTCTCGACTGAAATCTCGGTCTCGACTCTTGCCTTGGGCAATATTGGGCGAAGGAGCACCATCATCAATGTCAACTTCCGTGTCAGTCACATAGTGATCAATATAGTGGTTCGCCTTGCTGGTCGTAGCCCACGATGGCCCCAGCAGTCCGTCTCCATGCCGGCCATTTATACTGTTTCTATCGGAAGGCTTTGCGCTTTGTGTGTCTCCAAGCGAGCTGCGACCGTTTGACAAAGACTCGTTCCAATCTGACATGGCAGCGCCAATGGCAAAGTAGTCTTCTTCGGGAATAGCGCCGTGTGTGCTGTCGTGTTTGGATGTGCGGCTCAGTCGGACAGACGATCGCTTGCCCGGCTTTCGCAGGCTCGAATCTCGATGTGGAATGCCCCGTGGCGACATGGCACTGTCTGAGCTTGCGCCGTGGTTTGTATAAGCGTCGTCAACGGAGGAGGGTTCTTCGTTGATTGGCGTATCTGCGAACGACATGTCGAGTCGTGGGGATACCGCGCCTCGTGACATTGCGCTCGCGGCCAGGTAACTGCTATCGCCGCCGACAGCGCTGTCCATGGCACCTCGTTTGCGTTCCTCGCTGTCCCGCAGACGCTCCTTGGAGTTTATGTACGCCAGCTTGGTTTGAGATCGTCCAGTCTTTTTGCCCCACCTCTCGGCCGATGCTTGCCTTTTCGCGTCTGTCGGGGACGCTGTTGGAGAGCGACCGCGTTCGACAGAGATGTTTCCCAGGCTGGGCAGATCAGCATCCCTGGAGGCCGAGGAGCCGCGCGAGGAGGGCCTCGAGGTGTTCCTGCTGCTCAAAAAGCTGCGCAGTCCACCGCTGTCTCGAAAGGAGGGCGATTTGGGTGCGGTCAGAGGGGAGAAGCCGCTTGGGGGCTTGGCCGTCTTGACAATTGGCGGCGCCGCAGCGAGATCGTCGAGGTCAGCAAAGTCGTCGTGTACATCGGACGTGGAGGGAGAAAAGGCGCCGTAGTCGACGCCAAAGGAGCCAACGCGACGAGAGGGCGAGGCAGCGACGGACGACTTGGGCGAGGCGGCAATGGCGTCGAGCGGCCGGTCGAAGTGGTCGGCAGCTGGGCGCGAGATGACGGACAGGCTGGTGATGAGGGACGAGATGACTTCGGGCGACGCGGGCGCGACCGAGTCGCTTCTGGTCAGAGGCCGCGGGGTCTGGGAGAAGTCGCTGGCTGCGGTGTCTGTGGAGCACGCAGAGAAGAGGATCGAGGTTAGAAGAGGATCAAGGTCAGAAGAATCGCAAGACAGCTGAGTCGCGCGTGGCGACGCAATGCAACGTACCAAGGCGCCGCAGAGGCAGGTCGTCCCGCTGGCCGTGGCCATGGCCGGTTTGCGCGTGGCGCCCATGCCTGGCTATTGGGGGCGGCACGGCGTCCATGGTGCCTGGGAGCCCTGGGCAAGCCAGCTGGGAACAAGAACCGAAGAAGAAAAAAGGCCAAAAACAGAGGGCCAGACGGCTCACAAAGCACCTGAGACGCAGACGGGCGAGGTTTGCGAGCGGGCTAAGGAAGCCTGGGAAGTGAAATGGACTGGAGGGCCTGGGCTAGCACGGCACCATGTTCTTGTAGCGCTGCCGTAGTGCGGAATAGCGTGTGCGATAGCGGCTACAGGCTGCTTACTGCACTGGCTTCAGGGGCCAGCAGCGCATTCGCAGTGGGCGCAGCCGTGCAAAGCTGCAAGGTGCAGACTGCAAGACTGCAAAACGGCAATTTGCTCGACTGCAGGATGGTGAGGAAGGAGCAGCGAACGGACGGGGCGTGGAGGACGGGGGAAGGGTCAGCCCGGCACGCCGCAGCAGTGTGTGACAGGAAAGGGCGAGCAGGGCTGGGAAAGGGTGGACCAGGGCCCAATTCCAGGGGTCCAATGTCAGTTCCTGCACCTCTTTCTGGTCAGCACTCTATTTCTCGTCTTCTCTCGTTTTGGTGGGTGGCGGTGGTGGCTCGGTATGGTTTGATATATATATATAAACTTACAGATTCAAGCAGGTGAAAACGCTACTTGGATCACGCGTCGCCTTCGAGTCACACGATTTGCGCTCTTGTCTCGCAGCCCTCGCCGCCGTCGTCGGTCTCTCTGTCCACGCGAGAATGCCCGCGTCGAAGAAACCGAATTGTCGAAACCCGCTCGCGTTCCTAACTGCTAACGTCGACTTGATCCTGCTGCTTCGTAGGAGCATCGGCGGTGCTGTATGTTGAAACAGCAAAAAGCAAAAAGAACAAGAACAAGAATAAGGAGAAGAAGCGGCGCTGGTCTGAGAAGACAGGCCAGTGTGCCTCTGCATGGATCAAAGACATCAACCCAATCTGTCGCACAGAGATTCATGCCTGAACATGTGGGTACGCAGAATGGAGCAGCCCGATCGCCTGGAAGTCGGCGGCAAGACCTCACCCACTCGCGACCATGCAAGGTCGAGCATGAGAAACACATCCGCCCTGCCTGTTAACAGCGTGCCGGGGACTGGCCGTTGGGCACTGCAATGGCCCGTGGAACAATTCTCCTCGTTACCCATTCTGGACTCGCCAGGGTCTGGCTTGACTGGTGCAGATGGCGACAACCGGAGATTGCATGATTTCCAGGACGCTATGCGCGTTAATTCCGATGGACTTGGTGTGTTTGAGCCCCTTGGCTTGCTTAATCAAACGTTGGAAGCCATTGCGCCCCTCAGAATCCAACGTCAAGTCTATGCGACTTGCAGTTGGAAATGTTCAATCGAGCTGAATGAAACCACCGTTCTAGCAGTGATAGGACAAGTGGTACTGGCCCAGTGCTCTGTGCCAAGTAAACTTTAACGGATCGAACCGTCAGAGTCGCGAAGCAACAAAGGCAACGGCAGCGCCCGAACCACGCTGCTGGAAGCCTAGTGTTTTCCCCGATTGGTCTTGACAGGGAACCTGCAGCGCCCCCCACATTCTCCCACCGTGGTGCCTGAAGCACTGACAGCCACTGACAGGGACCGCCTGGGCTGCTCCTACAGCGCAACCGACCAAACTGTCCTTGGGACCTGTCGCAAGAGAACCCCGACGTCATCGCTTACCATGGGCCTGTCGCATCCAGAGGCGCGACTCTCCTCCTCCTCTGCTTTGGCTTCCAAGCTTCCTCTCACTTCCTCCTGATGTATGCTCCTATTCACAGAAACCATTGCGATGGCCAAATTTGACGGACCCCGCAGCCATCACACCGCTGCAAAGCGACCGACTCTGCTTCCCTTGCAGAGATTCTGAGCCAGTTGCTCGACAAGTATCTATTGGTTGCTAGACGCGCACCCTTTCCGCGACCACCCTTTTTGCGCCACCGTGGCTACCGATCGCCAACGATGCTGGACATACTCCTCTCGTTTCCCATCTTTTCCTTCTTCTTCTCGTCAACGAACTCTCTGTCCACATCGCTGAACCTGCTCTTCTTCTACGTCACCTGGTCCAGCCTCATCCTCGCTCACAAGCCGCTCAACATCCAGGTCTACGGCACTCTGGCCATTCGCGTCCTTGCCTTCCTCCTTCCCTCGCTGGTCTTCCTCCTCTTCGACACATTGCTTCCTAGCCTCGCAGTCAGCATCAAACATGGGGGAAGCAGCGCTCTCCCGCCCCGCAATGTGTCCATCCTTGCCAGAACAACCCTGTTGGCAGTCTTCAACATCCTCCTCGCAACAGCAATCGAAGCTGGGGCCAGCTATGGTCTTTCTTATCTCTCTGTCGCCCTTAAATCACCGACCATGAGCCCTTTCACCTCGTCCACTACCCTTCCGCTGCCATTTGCCATCGTCAAGCAGCTCGGCTTGCTCTACCTCTCACGCGAACTCCTCACCTACTACATCCATCGCGCAATCCTGCACTCACACGTGCCCAACTGGATGCGCCGCCTTCCCTTTCGCTCCACCTCTTCTGCGTCTCGCAGAACTAAAAAGGCAACGAGTCGCATCGCCCGCCAGCACGCCTCGTACGCGCATCACCGCTCCGCGCCACCCTTCGCCCTTCTTGCTGCAGCCGACCACCCGCTGCCTTTTCTCCTCATGCGCAGCGCGCCAATGTTCCTGCCCGCCGCGCTGATTATTCACCCACACCTCCTCGTCTATTTTCTCTTTCTCCTCTTGACTACTTTCGAGGATACCATGACGATGAGTGGGTATACGATTGTTCCTGGTATCATCATGGGCGGCATTGCGCGGCGTAACGCGGCACATTATGGCGCTGGCCATTGTGGTAGTGGGAGTGGCAATTATGGGGCCTGGGGCCTGCTGGACTGGATGGGTGGGACGGGGCTAGGTGGTAGTGGAACTGATCTGAAAGAGGACGTGCGAGATGAAGCAATCAAACATCGCGTGAGAGAGAGGAGCACGAGAAAGGCTGGTGAAGTTGGTGATGCTGTCAAAGGCGGTATTGACGGAATGCGCAAGGGAAGAGGGAAGGGAAGACGACGTGGAAGTGATGACTGATGACTGGTGACGATGGATGATTTATGATATTGGATGTTGGGTGTCTTGACATGTATTAATGGGTTATACGGCATATCTTGTTGATTGGAAGATCACGATGAACATGCGTTCAAGAAACAAGAGATTATAATGTGGCAGAATGTGTATCAAACTGCAATGACTTGTGGCAAATAACTTGGACATTTGATGCGGATTTGAAGTACCGGGTTACATACAAGTCCTGAGCAAAACACGTACGTTGATTTGACCAATTCAACTGATGAATCATCTCATCATCGTGGTTCTTTAATCCTTTGCAAATCTGTTTCGCATGCTTTGAGCACCTGTCCGTTCCAAAGAACATATCTCTGTAACCACTTCCAACAGTACCTGCTCCATCACAATTAAAAATTTGATATGATGCCATTTGGAATGCAACGACCCTATCGCATATCAGTCATCCAAGTACATATCAAAATGTATGCAGCTGGATATGTCAGTTGCCGGCTCTCTACTCGTTTCATGCGTCTGTTGCCGACCAAAGACCAGAAAAAAAAAAAGAAATAAATAAAAAGAGAGATGTTGGCGCTTATCGTTCTTACTTGTACTCTATAATACCGATTCCTATTCTACTTAGGTATGTTTATGCATAAAAGCTGCAGATTTTCGGGACTCCCTGCTGTCTTTGCAGGTCCTACCAAGACTGATGTCAAGACTAGTTGGTTCTATAATTTCTTTCTGCTTTTGTGCTTGTGGTAGTATATCAGTAGCCACACACCACATCCACGTTCATGTACACTGGACTCACATCCCACCAAGACCAACAACCATAACAGCCGACACACAACCCAGCCACCATCCAGGAAATGTGACACCTTATTCAAGCCCACCCCTTTTTTCCCTTGAGCCACGCAATCGTGTCAAAGCCTGTCTGCACCTTCATGCCCACGCGCGCATCCAGCACAAACGTCTCCCAGGTCTTGACATGGTCCAGATACTCGCCGCACTGTCGCAGCTTGTCCTGCCTAAACGTATCGATTGCTGTCTTTTCAGATTCGGACTCGGGACCACCTCCGGCTTCTGCAGTGATTGTGGTTTGGGGCCAGCATGCCCTGTCGCAGCATTCCCGCCAGGCGAGCACGGCGAGCTCGTAGTGCGCGCAGGGGGCTGTCCAGTCGTCGGTGTGCTCACCTTTGAAGAGGGCTCTGGGAGGTTGTGTTAGTCATTGATTATGGAAGTCGGGAAACGTGAATACGTAGTGGTGGTGGTGGAGCGGGAAGCTTACCGATCTTGCTTGGAAATAGGCTCTACCCTCTGCCTGGCCTCGGCATACCGTCCCAGATTCGACAACAGCGCCGCCTCCGCAACAGCCTTGACAGCCGCCTCATCCGGAACCGCCTTGAGCTTCTCAAGCCGCTCACTGCTAACGGTACATCGGGCCCAGTCCAGACAGCCCAATGCCCTTTCAAGCAGCGCCGGAGGCATCCGCTTGGCGCCGTTCCAGAGATAGGTCATTTCCTGTCCTGGGCTGGCGCCAACTGCATCCGCCAAATCGACACCCCATTCTTTGGCGCGCGCCTCCCATTTCGCCACCTTGCGCAGCGCAAACACCTCAAAGGGCATCTGCCGCGCCATGAACTTCTTGCGCCCGGATGCAGCGGTACTCTTGCGAAAGTATTCTCCGGCTTGCTTCTTATGGCGCTTAGCCTCGGTATCGAACGTCGATTTTTCATCTTTTGTGGCTGCTGCTGCGGCTGCGATCACTGCATCACGGTACATTTCCAGCTCGGCACACCCGACAAAATAGTAATAGAGCCCGTGACTCCAGTCGTTGAGCTCAGTGCAGCGCAGGAATCCGTCGCGCATCGTCTGCCAATCCATGCTAAAAAGCGCGTTGACCGACAGCTCAAACATGTTGAGCGCCGTCACCTGGCGCATCTTGCTGTCGCCGGCGGACTTGAGCACGGCAATGGCTTCGGTGAGCTGGCGCGCGTTGCCGAGGAGTCGCGCCTCTTCGACTTTCCACATGCCGCTTTCCGGATACTGGGCGCGCATACGCTCGAGCAGGTCGGCGCATTGCTCCTTGGGGTAGCCAACGATCTCGTCGGGCTCGGCGAGCTGCGCGGCGTCAGAGTCTGAGGGGAGGATGTCGGCGAAAGCGAGGAGGCCGTTGTAGTAAGCCAGGAGCATGAGGCCTGCTACGCCGCCGTTGACGTTGGTAAATTTTGTGGACTGCCAGAGCATCTAATGATTTTTGTCAGTTCTTTTCAGCCGTTCAGAATTTGGATGAGGAAGCCGGCAGGATAGTGTACCTGTACACCGCGATCACGGTCGCCCTTGAACCCGACAATGTACAATAACTTGGAGAATGCTGGCGGAACCATGGAAATCATCAGCAAGAGAATGCCAAAGCACATGTTGGCTCCCGAGTGCACAAAAACGTCTACAGGATTAGTAAACGCGGACTCGTCCGGGCCGGATTTGGCGTTGAGAGGCCTTCGCGGAAGGCTTGGAAGAGGAGAGGCAGAAGCCTTGTGCGAGGTTGGCGAATCCGATCGTGTTCCAGGAAGAGATGCTGCTGCTTCTGCGTCGAGAGAGAGACTCCCGATTTCCTTCTCGAGGATTGAGTTGGGTGCGGAGTGGCTGTTGACTCTTTCCAGATGGCCCTCGTACGAAACTGTTGGCTTGGACTCGACAATGCTGTCTGCGGCATCGACAAAGTCCAGGTCGCTGTCCGAATCAGAATTCTTTTGAGCATCAAGGTTTTTCGCGTCGTATACCGGTGCTGCTGGCGGGCCCTTTGCGACTCCATTGCTCTGCTGCTGAGCAGCCAATGCTTTGGCTTCTGCATCCATGATGGCATTCAGGGTAACAAACGCCTTGCGCAACTTGTAGAACCCCTTGATACCCTCCGTCAAGCTCTCCTGCATCACTGAGACCATAGCACCCATAAGCTGTGCTTCCGCATTCACCAACTGGTACTCTGTGCCTGGAGGATACATGTCACAGCCCCTGGCAGCCACATGGCCGTTGCTACTGCTGCCACCGCCATGGCCACTGCGGAACCAACCACTTGCACTCCCGCCTCCCTCGGCCTGCTTCTGGGCCTTCTTCATGTCGTTCCAGGCGCGGGTCTCACACTCGGCCAGACGCGTTGATGCCTCCGCCATAATGTCCTTCTCGAAGCCCAGGATCGAGCGCATAAAGACGGCGATGCCAAAGCCGAGCTGGTGGAAGGTGGACGAGTCCTTGCGAGCACGCAGCTGCGCCTCTGCGCCCTCAATGTCGTCGTTGACGATCCGGTCCGTTGCCTGCATTGCATCTTGCAGATCTGAAATCTCCATATCCTGCGAGTCGCCTACGTGGTTGGTGCTAGCGTTGCGGCTGGAGGAGAGCATGTTGCTTGCCGCCTTGCTGGCGCCTCCCGATCTGAACCATGGCGGCATGGTGGGAGACGACAATCGAAGGGAGTGGATGAGCTGTGGTTGACAGGAGTGATGGTGCGTTGGCGGTCTTGGTGGATATCCTAGGCACTAATACTGATGGCGATGGTGACAGCGGCGGTATTGATGATGGTCAGAATGACGTTATGCCCACCAGGCTGCGTCGATTGGAAGTCGTGCAGGCTCAGCCAGCAGCCATGTCCCAGCCGTAGTCTAGCAGCAGAGAAGAGCGCTTGGGAATGGGACCAGAAAAAGGACGCTTCTAGGCCTCTTTGCTAGCTTGCAGGATTGCACAATGGCTGGTCGCGTGTCTCTGCCGAGTCGTCTGCGTGTCGTCTTGCTGCAAGACTGGTGTAAGTAGAGGTCGAGAGGATGGGAAGCCGCACTTGCTGCGCTGCTTTGTTCTCGACTGTTGCGGGCCAGAAGAGAGACGAAGACGAGTCCAAGGCCTTTTACCAAGAAAGAAAAAGCGTAGATGGAAGGATAGCGCAAGGAAAAGTCGCTCAATCTTAGCCTCGTTTTACCTTCTCACACTTGGATCCTTCAAAGCCAGTTGGACGTCAGACGAATTGGGTACTTGTCTAGAGTACTTTGGCACGAACCCGAGCCTGATTGCTCTGTACAAGGAACGCGAATGCGAGATGGGGAAGCCAACCGTGCCACTCGAGCTGGAACTCGGTGCGATATGACCTCGAGCCTTTACATAACTTACACAACCCTCAGCCTTGTACCGAGCACATGGGCCCCCTTTTAGCGGTCCCAGTTCCCAGTGAGCTTGAGCCGCTATCTCCGGGGGGGTTTCACGGTAGAATCTACCGCCCGAACCTTCCGGTCAACAGGGCCGGCCGAGGCCGCTGCCAGGCTGCTTGAAGGGGGGGGGGGTCAAACTGCCTCCGTCAGCGCCTTGGATGCCTGCCGCATCACTGAAGCTGGAGCTGTCTGGAACCCCCACTGTAGCTTACCTTAGCACGCTCCTGCCACTCTGCGTCACAGGCCTCAACTTCAACCAACATCTTTCGCTGGCTGCACTACCAACAGCCCACACCCAAACTGACAATCGCTCATTGGAACCACACGCCTCAGGCACCACCGCTACCGCCAACACCCTATTCTGCACTCAAGCCACTCCATCACCAAGCACACCATACCAACAACGTACAATGGCCTCCGCCGCGCCTCAGCAAGCCTCCCAGTCCGCCACCTCCAACGAGGCTGGCAAGCCTATCGCCGACGAAACCACAAAGAGGATTGCCCTTGAGGAGGACGACGAATTCGAAGACTTCCCCGTTGAAGGTGCGTACTTCCGCCCTAGATCAGGCCCCCTCACTGTTTCCCTCTCTCCCTCGCCTTGCCTTCGCTATCCTCTTCGGTCAAATCATCCTAGCGCGCATCGCATCAACCAAGCCGTGGCTTTTCTTGAACTCTTGATTTGTCCATGATTTTGCTGACTCCCGCATCTCAACTCCAGCAGACTGGCCAGCAGAAGACACAGAAGCCGCCAATAGCGGCGAAACAACCAAGCACCTGTGGGAGGAATCATGGGACGACGACGACACGAGCGATGACTTTTCGAAGCAGCTAAAGTACGTCTCGACCCGCTGGCTCCTTGACGGCTTCGTGCCATTTTTTTATCATACGTTCTGCAGTCAACTGCTGGGTGGCTGTGCTTAAGCAACACATCCGCTTCCCTAAGACCACCGAACTGAGCTGACATTATACCGATCTGCACCATATACAGGGAAGAGCACAAGAAGGTCGAGGCTTCCAAGCGCCGATAAAGCAAGAATTCATCTCAAATGCACGGCGAAATCCTCATAGTGATAGGAAAGGGTCCAGGTTTAGAAGAGAATGCCTGTCAATCGTCCGAGAATTGGGGATCTTTCCCATTGGCATCACAGCTTGCGTGAACCGAAACAGCTGGACGCCCCGATTCTGATCGTTTCGAGCATGGTCGATAAAGAATTCAGTGTACACAGACACATTGGCCGTCGAGCAGCGGTATCGCCATCATTAGACGGGACAAAGTGCGCAACTCTGGTCCTACACAGGCCAGAGGCTGCTCAGCACTTCAATTAGAAAGATTGAGCCATCGAATGGGGGACATGGACAATCACACTATACAGTTTAACGAAGAAATGAAAAGAATATCAACACCACTTGCCCTGTTCAATTCAGACGGATCATGCAAAGTTGAAGTCATTTCGTATTATATTGCTTGGCTTGGTCCATACGCTCTTTTTTTCTTTCTTTTTTCTTCTTCTTTTTTCAGAGACTAGCCATCCCTTTTCCCGACCTTTGCGTATTGGGACAGATTACAAAAAAGATCTATCACTATTCATTCTTTTTCACACACTCAAGGAGGCATGTCCGTCCTCTCTTTATTTCAGAATAGCAGACTCACTTGCTCGACAGAGCCGTCACACCGGGCAGCTCCTTGCCCTCAAGCAGCTCCAAGCTGGCACCACCACCAGTTGACACGTGGGACAGCTTGTCCTCAACTCCGTACTTGGCGGCAACAGTGGCCGTGTCACCACCGCCAATGATGACGATCTTGCCCGACTGGGCTCCGGCAACGGCGGCGTCAAGGGTTGCCTTGGTGCCGTTGGCAAACTTCTCAAACTCAAAGACACCAGCGGGGCCGTTCCAGAGGATCGTCTTGGCCTCGTCAATGGCCTCCTTGTACAGCTTGATCGACTCCTCGCCGCAGTCCAGACCCATCCAGCCTTCGGGGATACCCTCGGCGTCGGTGGCCTTGCCTGTGTTGGCGTTGGCGTCGAACTTGTCGGCGGTGATGTAGTCGACGGGCAGAACGACCTTGACGTTGTTCTTCTTGGCCTTCTCCATCAGCTGAGGCACCGTCTTGGCGCCAGCCTCGTCGAAAAGCGAAGTACCGATGGGCACGTTGTACAGAGTCTTCTTGAAGGTGAAGGCCATGCCACCGCACACAACAAGGGTGTTAACCTTGTCCAGCAGGTTGTCAATGAGCTGAATCTTGTCCGAAACCTTGGCACCACCGAGGATAGCGAGGAAAGGACGTTTGGGCGACTCGAGGGCCTGAGCAAAGTAGTCGAGCTCCTTCTTCATCAAGAAACCGGCAGCCTTCTGGGGCAGGTCGACACCGACCATGGAGGAGTGGGCGCGGTGGGCCGTGCCGAAAGCGTCGTCTATACAGATTGACAATCAGTATAACATCCAGGAGAGCCAGGCGGTATTAATCGCGTTTCCTTTGGAGAGTCGACGATAAAAACTTACTAATGTAGACATCGCCCAAAGCGGTCAGGCCCTTCCTGAACTCGGTAACCTTTTCCTTGTCGGCCTTGGTCTTGTTGCCCTCCTTGTCCTTGGAGGAGCCTTCCTCCTCAATGTGGAAGCGCAGGTTCTCAAGCAGCACAACGCCGCCATCCTCGGTCTTGTTGACGATAGCCTCGACCTCGGAGCCGACACAGTCGGGAGCAAAGGTCACAGACTTGCCCAGTAGCTTCTCGAGCTCTGGAACAACGGGCTGCAGGCTGTACTTGGAGTTGGGGCTGCCGTTGGGACGGCCGAGGTGGGACATGAGCACAACGGCCTTGGCGCCGTTGTCGATGGCATACTTGATGGTGGGAATGGCACCAGCAATGCGCTGGTTGTTGGTGATCTTCTTGTCGGCGTCAAGGGGCACGTTGAAGTCGACCTGGAAAACCGCGAATGTTGCTATCAGCTCTTGTCTTCGACTCTTCAAGACGACAGTTTCAAGGACGGTCCGCGCAGAATCTAACCAAGACCAGTATCGTGGTCTCGAATTCTGTTGGGGAATTCCGACTTTGGTGGGATGTGTCTGGTTCCTCTGATACCCTCGGCTATTTGTCAAGAGACGCGCAGAATGTACAAACTGGCGGTCGAACTCTCGGGAAGCCAGCCGCACACCAGACCAAGAGGTTCATGACAGTCCCAAGAGAAAGAGGAAAAAAGAAAGAAGAAAAAGAAAGAAAAAGACGAAAAGGTAGTGAAGCTTACCCGGATAAGGACGCGCTTGCCCTTTAGGTCGACATCAGTGATGGAAAGCTTATTGGACAGAGACATGGTGAGTGACGGTTTGCTGAGGGTATCAATTCGGCGTAGTGAAGCAAGATGTTTGAAAGTTGTAAAGCAAAATGAAAAGGAGATGGTAGGACGTGTCGTTTGGGGGGAAGGGACAAGATGTAGAAGTCAGGAAAGCTTCCTTCGCACCAGCGCCTGCGAGAAAAAGCTCAGGAGAGGGCTCGTTATGTAGAGTGGGGGCGGGGTTGATGCTCGGTGGAGCTCAGAAGTGTCGCCAAGTGACGTCGAATCGGGTTATGCGGCCGCTTCTTCTTGTGTGGTAGGTTGCTTCCCAAGTCCACCGCAAGCCCTCAGGTGATTCTCTCGCCGCGATATTTCTCGCCATTGTTGGCCTGATTAAAGTCAGGAGGTGACAGGAGAGGATGACAAGAAAATTAATGACTCTGGGTGGAAATATCGTGTTCGTATTTCCCAGGCATGTCCGAGAGAAAGTTCGAGGAGAAATGGGCCACTGATACATTTCCAAGCTGCACCGTTCCCGAAACCGGACATTTTCTGGTGGTGAATCTCCTCGCAACCAAACATTGAACTACAACATGCTGATTTTAGATAAACATGTTGGCCATCAATGTTTGTTGGGTGCTCACTGGAGCCAGAACCTATCCTCAGATTCTCACATGCAACACGTCAATCTGCGAATTGATGAGACGTGTCAGCTTGGGTCAAGCCACAACCTACCAGCTATGAAACTGCAACGCACGCAAGAACTGGACCAATCGACGCAGCCACGTCTCAGCCTGAGAACTAGACAGCTGTCGAGGACCGCTAGGACGCGCAGCCTGAAAGCCATACACAGGCGAATGTCTCTGCTTCACATAGCAGTCATCCAATTTCCTCCACAGCCGGTTAGTCTCGCAGGCCAAGGCGCATGTGGACGGGACTGGTGTACACATATTTGCACTTGTGAAGCAGTGACGACGACTTCAGAAGTTATAATGATTCATGTTAACGTGTACAAAGTCTACTCACGATTCCTAATCATGCCCAATTCCCAGCCCGTAAATAATCCAAACTCACGAACGCCCTGTGCGTCGAATATGCCGATTGTACATACTGAAACTGTCAAGACAACCCAAAAAGGAGAAGAAAGCCAAAGAAACGTCCCAGAACAAGCGCCTGCAGTCCACTGCAAAGTCGTTTCTAGCGATGCAAGGGTCGTAATGTATCGTTGTGAGTACGCCTTTGACGTCTACCACTTTACTCCAGGCGGATGTTTGGTGCGTCCGCAGCCATGATGTTCTGTGTTGCATCCTCGGCGGCGTTCGTAAGGGAGAGGTATGCAGTCCACGCAATACCGACAGTGGAGACGAAGGGCTTTGTAAAGATACGATGTCAGTATCGCGGCTCCCAAGGACACATAGCTCGACAAGACTTACCAGTTGGAATTGAACAGGCATCAAGCGGAAGTTGATGACCTGTACTGCCGGCCAGACCGCGTAGTTGGCCTTGAGTGTCGGCACGTACATGTCCCGAAGCTTGTTGTACACAGCTCGACGGCCACCACCCTCGGCAACGGTCATGGCAGTGTAGAACCAAACTAGACCCAGCGGTGCAAAGATGAGCTGGTCAAAAACAACACGCTTCATTGACGGCCCGAAAGCAGAAGCCTTGGTGATGGGGAAGGTCTTCGACAGGAACTGGAACCACTTGAACTGTATGGGCGCCATGCCAAAACCATACGCCATGAAGCGCGTCAACCGCTCAAAGTCGAATGGCGGTGGCAGAAGCTTTGAGTCGGGAATCAGTTCGCGGTCGGTGAAGGGGTCCTTTGCGTCGAGCTCAATAGCGATGGCATCATCGCGTGGGCTCGGGGCGCGCTTCCTCAAGGAGCGCTCGCGAACGGCGGTGATGGACTGCGCAACAGTGTCGGCAATGCCTCCCAGAACGGCGTTGGTCACCATCATGGTAAGGACTGCAGCGTGTCAGTGCTGCTGTACTAGGACGAGCATTTGGACAATATCCAACTTGCAAATGGATCTAGGCATAGGCAGCGAGCTCTTCAAGCTGCAAGAGGTCGCAACCCACGCAGAGGATGAATTTTCAAACATACCTGGACGCTCGGCGTAATAGCCATTGTAGCGAGAGACCAGTCGTGCGACAAGGCCCATCTCGATCAGGAAGATGATGGCGTGCAGGAGAGGCTGAAGGATGGAAAGAAAGAGGATTGAATTGGTTAGCGGCTCACTGCGTGGTTTGTAGATGCAGTAGGTTCGAGGAGAGAAGCTTGAAAGGCAATAGTTTTCTTCTTCTCCTCTTTTAGAAGAACAGGAAACAGTAAAAGTTGGCTTGGTGATCGTCGAGGCGGCAGGACTTGGAAGGGAAAAAAAAAAGGGACATGACGACAGTCGAGCCCATGTAGATAGTGCAAGATCCACCGGGAACACTGGCGGTGCGGGCTGCGGCTGCCCAGCGAGTCAAGGCTGCTGCTAGACGGCAAAGGAGAATGAACGACTTACGATGCGATCATAGATGTATTTGCTGTTGATTGCGCGAGTAAAGCGGCGGTAGGTGAGCTCCCAAGCCATGATTGCGGTAGAAGACCAGCTGTAGATGCAGTACAGAGCGTTGAGGCCAGAGGGGAAAGATGACAAGAAAGCCAGATGGCAATTGTGATGTTCTTGGGATAAGATGTTCACGCTGACGAAATGACGTCTGACCTGGGCCTGTGTACCTGTGGGCCTGGCGCCAGTAATGAATAGAGCCGCTGGACTCGACTGGGCGCGGGGTCCAGTGGGCTCGCTGTCTCGCTGTCGCGCTAATTAAACACTCGCTTGTCCACCCACGGCGGGTTCAGATGTTGCTGAGGACTGGTCCCAACCACAGTGCTGGACAAGATCAGGTCGTCAGACAAGACGCTATCGACAGGCGGACTGATCCAGACACTTCGTTGAGGGTGGTGGTGGTGGTGATGGTAGTGGATGCTCTGGGTTAGAAAGAGGAGTCGTGCGGGACAGCCTGATAGCCAGGACTATCAGGACTATCAGGCTGCCAGGTGACGGATGCCTCAATATCTCCGCGCTGAGTAACAAGAGGGTACAGCGAGCCGAGCGTTCTATTTCAGACCTTGCGGATCCACTGTCTGGGCTTTGAGTGGGGAACCCGCTTGCCACCACAGGGTGCTGTAGGACCCCCAAAGGCGCCCCTCCTTGCCCCTGTAAGAGAACTACTCACAGTGAGCTGCAGACCTAAACTGTGTCAAGAACCACTGAGAGTTTGAACAGTGAAATGTCACATAATAAACGAAAAGCACGCAAACCCACCCTCCTCCCCCATCTCCTCCCTCAGCCTTATCATAACGGCGGCCCTTCGATGCGAATCCGCGCCACTCGGACTACAACCCTGCGCAACATCTGTCACTCCGCCTCTCGTATGACCATCCTAGCGCTCAATTCACCATGGCTTCTCCGGATGGGCTCGCTTCCCAGTACGCTGGGAAAGCTCTCCTTGCCCTGCTAAAGCCGGCTTGCTGGCTGGGCTGCTACCATCGCCAAGGGGACAACCATTTACGGTGAGAACATCGGTATGTCGCTGAGTCTAGACTTGTCCTTCTTGCACTGTATCTGTCCTCTTGCTGATTGTGCGGTGGTAGCGGTCGATCGATGTATTTGCAGAGCCTTGCAACCATGTTGGGGCTGGTTATACCCTCGGCACTCGAGCTGGACAAGTTTGCGATTCGCTCTTTTGCATTATCTGCACTGCATCTGCACAGCACCGTCACCATCAGCCGCACGAGGCATGACACCTGACGAGGCAGGTGCTGTGCAAATGCCATCATTTCGAAGCAGATTCCAAGCAGCATCTGGACACCATCTTGGCACACGGTTGATGTCGTTAGCATCCTTCTCGAAGCATTGGTGGCTTCTGTTGCCCTCCTGGCCTGTCTCATTGGTGAGCCCTACCGCAAGGTATATGCAGGCTTTTCGGCTACGAGCCCGCTTCAGGCAGGTCACAGCCGTTGGCACCAGTAGTTCGGGGTAGCGAGTCTCTGGTACGGGTCCCTAGAAGCCGCTCTTCCCCATCTCACCAAAGAGGAGTAGACCTCTCGCGAATCTTTATCTGACGACCTTCCCCACTGCTAACTGCAAGCTGATGAATGGCACATAGCGCGGCCTCTTTCTCACGTCGACTGGCCACGCAGGCCCAAGCTAAGTGCCATGAGCCTCCAATTCACCATTCACTGAGTTGCTGCACTCTTGGACGACTTCAGACGCCAGCAGCAGGTCGCGTGTCGCCACCTCGACACCAGCGATGTCCTGCGGGCGGACTTCTGCCGGGCTGTTGTTATTGCTCTCGATGCACTTTGCCATCATCGGAGCGCATCCAATCGAGCTCAGAGGCCAAGGCTGTCCGTCATACGCATGCTTTGCGCCCGGTCAGCCACTTCAAACCACAACGAGCACCCAGACCCACGGTGGTTTCACGACAGCCACAATCATCGGTGTTTCCGTTGCCATTGCCTTTGTTATCTTCCTTCTCATGTCCTTCTGCTACTACTGCATATACTACAAATACGCCAAGCTCAAGCTCCTAAGGCAGTACATTGAGCGTCTCGAGTCCTTGGGAGAATCGTTGTTTCACCATGAGGAACCTTCGGCCAGTTCGCATGTTGCACACGACAATTCTCAAGCGAATTCACACAGAGATCGGCCCCGGATCGATACGCAGTCACTAGGTCAGACTCACGCCCTTGCGATGCTCATGGCGTCCTCTAGTGCGATGTCACCGGACGTCTACTCGGCCCTACACAAGAGACTAGAGGATTCGATTTCTCCAACCTCGGTGGACGGGTCTAAAACGCGGGCTCTTGATGTGGAAGACAAGGTGCTCGGGCAATGCAAAGATTTACGGGCTACACCACAGTTGAATGATGATGCTAGAGGAGATGGCCTGTCCAGCGTTTCCCGGACGCCTCCATGAGAAAACACACAGCCTTGGCGCTGAATCAACATCGAAAGAAAACGAGAGCAAGAGGCTGCGTTGCGTGCCTTTTTGCAGAGGGATCGATACTGTTCACCGTCATTTTCTTCCCGATCTGGGCCAGCTTCTTGTTGGTATAGGTCTGAGTAGAGATCGAAGTACTGGGATACATCGTTTCTCACGAACAGTAGTGGCGCCGGCCACCGGCAGTT
Source organism: Coniella lustricola (assembly GCA_003019895.1). Taxonomy (NCBI): domain Eukaryota; kingdom Fungi; phylum Ascomycota; class Sordariomycetes; order Diaporthales; family Schizoparmaceae; genus Coniella; species Coniella lustricola. The sequence goes on along the minus strand of KZ678372.1, from coordinate 121,493 downwards.
CTGTTGACTATCGTCGCACGAGTGTCGTCACTCGGGGAACACAAGGCGGCACCCGGACTTGGTGCGGCTGCCGGTCTCTTTCTGTATCCGTCACCCACTATATGAGACCTGGCAGACATGCCTCCTGTTCATGTTCCACACCGGAACAAGCCACTGAAGCGCATATTTGGTGTTTCCATGCTACGTCTTTGTATGGACGCGTGCCATGCTTGGCAGTTATACGGAAACGGAACTCGGATGTCGGTCATACCTCCACAGCTGCCATGCCGTCAACGATTCCCTCGATGTAAAGACTTGCTTAACTGCCTGTCGCCGCCTTACTGCTACCGACGACATCTTTCGCATTCCGATCTGCTGAGGCAGTTTTTGGCTTGGCAGTCAGTAAGTCTTGCAATACGACCCGTGAAACACCAAGACCTTCTTTGTCAAGTCGCGGCTCTGTCTTTCAACTCACCTCAGAATTGGCTTGCTGTGCACCGGAAAAGGCTGTACCTGATTATTCTGAGCGCTTTACGCCAAGCAAATAAATTCATGGACAAAAGATTGCTCGCCAAGTACTATCGTATACTTGGCGATTGCGCATGCTGCCCCGGAAGTTTTTGAACGCCTCTCGTGATCTCAGACAGCGAAGATCCCCAATGACTAAGGAGATGCAGAGATCCAGAGCATACTGCGGTGCCGAGTCAAGGGCGGGTCCTCCAATGAAGCCCGTTTGATTGGGTGGTGCAGAAGGATTGTCTGCAAGCAGTTCAGTTTCAATCAATCATCGAAAGGATCACAGTGCCATTGGAGCCCCAGCCTATCGCGGCCACTTCGACAGGGCCTCAGACACGGATATGGCTCAGCCGCTCGGGACCGAACCTGATGAACCGAAGGTCAGACACGGGCACACGGGCGCGCGGTCAAAAATTGACAAAAGATGATGCTCTTATATGGTCACGAGAAGTCATATAAATACTGCTAGATCTGTCTTGTATCAAGATTCTAGGGAGGGTGGTCCTATCTTCAGATCAGAGACATCAACAGTGCGCGATCCGCACGTCAAAGTTTGATTGATTGCTTTTAATGACACTTGCTTGAATCTGTTCTTCACGGTTACCCCCAAAATCAAACTGCATTCCAAGCAGCAGCTCCATACTAGCAAGACTCGCCAGCCTGAACGCAACAATGGTTCGCTTTGTACACGATACCATAAGTCCACAAGATGTGGATGTGACCATCCGCCCACAGGTCCTCGCCCTTGGCCTCCCGCGATGTGCAACCTCGTCCCTTCAGTCTGCTCTCGAGACACTAGGCTTCGGACCTTGCATGCACATGGCCCACGTTCAACCATCAGCCGAGCGCCAGCAGCTTGTCATAGCCGCCATCTCACAATCCAACGACCCAGCAAAACGCCGCAAGATCCTCTCGCGCCTCTTTGCTGGCTTCGCCGCCTTGGCCGACTTCCCTAGCATACTCTTTGCCGACGACCTCATGGACATGTATCCGGACGCCGCCATTATACTGAACACGCGCCAGGCCGGTGCGCGGAGTTGGCATTCGAGTTTTCAAGAGGGGCTGCAGTTCTTTGACAGCTGGACATTTTGGGTTGTTACCTTTCTTGTGCAGAGCGATCGCGCCATGATGCGCATGATGAAGGCCACGGATGGCTTGCTCGAGCAGCGGTGGGGCTTGACATTTCGTGATGAGCCTATCTACCATAGACACAATGAGTGGATTCGCGCCGAGGCGGCTAAGAGAGGTCGGACGGTGCTTGAGTTCACCGCTGAGGATGGCTGGGAACCCCTGTGTGGGTACCTCGGAATGCCAGTGCCTGCGTTTCCGTACCCAAGGATGAATGATCAGAAGAACATGAAAATGGTCAAGCGGTTCATCCTTGCCAGAGGTGTGTTGCACTGGGTAGCGCTAGTGGTTGCTATATGGCTTTTGATGAAGCTGAGCGTATTGCTGCCGTACGGAGCCTTGACCGCTCTTGTAGAGACGCAAAAGGCTTGATTAGTGACGAGCTTGAAGGTGTACAGGAAGTATACAATACTTCTTTTGCTTTCACATTGTTGGGTATTGCATACTTAGGTAGTGACGGATTTCTGCGAGGCTCTCGTCCTTCGCTGACCAATTCTTTTTGATAGAAATCGACTATATTCTCTACTATTTCTTACGAGGCCCCTTCTCTTTTTCTCCTTTCCTCCATTCAGTCTCCCCCCTCCCAAATACTTAAAGTCCACATGTATATCAGTATTTCACGATCGCAATTTTAGGCTGGAAACAATGGTCAAGAGAATGCAATTTAATCTATCGTCACAGTTAGAATTGCGCAACATAATCCCACACAAAAATGCATGTACCACGCCTGAAATAAGATTTTGTTCCCGGCCTGAAGATTGGGGACCGACGATCCAGGCATTTTAATACATACATATCGTGAACTGAGCCTATCACTTATACAGCCTTCTCTGTCACACACTGACCTTAACTATACTCCCTAGCTGAAAGGCATTGGCTGGATATATGATACGTGTCAAATTACACTTACATGCCAGACCTCATCTTCGGTAATCGCCCTTGACAGGCTGTGGACTTTACCACTCAATGTGAATATTATTGCTAGTACAGAGTCTTCTTAGACATTGCGTGGTAGGAACTTGGTGACTTGAATGAAAGTTCCGTCTCAAACTTTAAGACTGATTTGTATGTACATATATATGTGGCGCTCACAATTCCATCAAAGCAGCTCAAACGTCCTGATCGTTTTTTCCCCTAGATCTTTTCTTGGGGGTCTTTTTTTTTTATCTTTTTGTTTTCCCCCTCAATTTCTTTTCCGAATTGTGACCAACTTTGTTCTTGGTACCTAGGTGACATTTATGCTACCAAATAATCGTACAGCAGAATCACAGAATCATGAAGAAATATGCGCTCCTTTTCACTCCATGTTTACTGCGAACCGCCACCGCAGCAGCCATCACGAACACTGACGCGGAAGTCGACGCCAACATCCTCTCCCTACAGTTCCCTTTCGCAAATCCAGACCGGAACGCAGCCCCTGAAACAAAACCCAAGCTTTCCCGCTCCCTCAACACTCGAACAGCCCTGACCATAGACCAAGCCCAACAAGCCTGCGGCGACAACGCAGTGCTCAGCTGCTGCAGCCAGCAGACACACTCGGGCGACAGCACGACCGCGACAAATGACAACTCGGGGTTCCTGTCTGGTCTGCTCGGAGGTTTGTTGGGTGGTGGGGGACTGCTTGAAGATGGGCTGGCGCTGTTGAGTGGGTGTTTGAGTGTTCCCATTGATATTGGTGAGTTTGGTGTTGAGAACAGGAGAAGGCAAGAAGGACCAGGAGAGGGCTCCCCTTTGATCTTGTGTTTCTTGGGGCCGTTATTTGGCTGATTTGGACTGTGGACATATCATCGTTGATTTCAGGGTATATGGTCGCTGACTGATGCTAAATCAATTTGTACAACGTTTTAGGTCTGATCAACATCGACGATCTTTTGGACAACCAGTGTAAGCAGACGGCTGCTTGTTGCTCGAGCGGCGATGTCAACGAGGTATGTACCAAGTCGTGGTTATTCACTTTTACCATCCGCTCTTGTGATCTATTATTAATGAGTGTCCATTGTATGTTCCACATAGGGTGGGCTTATTGATATTTCAGTTGGTTGTATTTCTCTTAATCTGGCAATCAGTCTGCTTTGAAGTCAGCAAGGGCTGAATCGTGGAGTCGCAGCTTCTTGCAAGCGAAACCAGCATTCCTGGGAATAGGGCTGGATCGAATACTATTCACTACAGTGTATCACAAGACGTCTGTTGTGTCTGATAGCTTGCAAAGCGTCGGGACGAGATATATGTATTCTGAAAAAAGATTGTGGTTGGGATTCGATCAAAAGTCGGAAGACATCCAGGAAGTGTTCCTCACATATGTCACACCTCGTTACGGCAATTTGGCAATCAAGATGAAACTCTATGATTGTGACCTCACAATCCTGACATTGCCAGGGGCCTCCTCTTGCTGAGCATGTATCCTTGCCCCGATTCTTGCAGCTGCTTGCTAATTCAATCACAGCAGACGTCTCTCGACTAATGAATGTGTCAAATCCAAATCCGATCATCCGCTCTGTGCTCCTCCAAGAAATTCTTGATCGCAGAATAGTCCCTGCAGACATGCTTGGCGTCCCAGCCGTCGCTGCCAATAAGGTCCTCGGGAAACAAGATGGTATGTTGGCCCTCGAGCGCCGTGTCGCCGCAACACATGATGCTCTGACGAAGATAGTCGAAGCAGTGTGGCATCGTGTCAGCCAGGCTTGCGTCGACAATCTTGCCCGTGTCCATGGCCGAATACACCTCAAGGATGTTGTAGAGGCAGCTGAGCTGGTGGGTGACGGCCGTCGAGAAGACGGTGCTACCGAAGCCGTGCACAGGATGGGGCAGGTTCTTGAACCTGGTAGGTTGTGGGACGGTGAGATAGCCCAAGCCAACTGCGAGGTGGGCTAATTAGTGCAGTGCTCTTACTGGCCTGGAAAAAGGAAGTGGCCATCTTTTGCCAAAGCGAACCAGGAGAGAAGGAAGCGGTAACGCACCAGGAACAATATCAAACCACTTGCGGCGAACAGTCTCCCCGAAGAAGTCCGAGGTATTCATGGGCACAAAGGAGAAATCAGGCTCAAATGTCCTGATTTCCTGTGCCACAGAAGGTATGAAGCCGGAAATGTCGCCTGCTGTTTCGTACTTTTGCCTGTGGGAGCGCAAGTCTATGACCATGATGAACAAAATCACGCACAACGCTCCCAGGACGATCGCAGCTGACGGACGCGGGAAGTCCCATCTCGCAGTCGTTCGCGGACTGAGGCGTGGATTGCCCCAAGGCGATTCTTGTTGGTTGTGGTGGTCGCTATGGCCCATGAGGGAGTCGCTTGCCTCTGTGCTTGCGTCGTCGTGGGAATCATCATGATAGCCGTCGCGCGGTTTGACTGTCGGTCTCTGGTCCTGAGCCATCGGGATGGATGCGCGTTGGATTGACTTGGACAGTAGTCCTGCAAGTCGATGCTAATAATGGATAGCTGGAGTTCGGGAAAATCGGCCTGGACTGTTTTATTTGGACCAAAAAGCAGTTCACCGTGACCTAACGGTCAAGCATATCCCGCCAGCTGATATATAATAGCCATCACACCAAAGTCTGTCAGCCTCCCCAGCCGCGCTCAGCCTCGAGACCTTTTGAAGATCTCAGCGGGCTCTTGCCAGGGAGAGAGGGCAAGACAGTTTGAGATGTCTCTTCGTACGCCTCCCTCGCTAGAGAATGCAGAGTGCGGATCGAAGGATGTGGTGGCTTGTTCCATGAAGTGCTCAATAAAGCTCCTCTGAAGCTGCATGATCAACAGCATGTGATAGATTTGAACAGAAGCTGGTGGTTGGAAACTGGCTCTTGACTGTGCTTTCATCAGCCCAAGTTCTGACCCAAGGACGACCCGCTGCAGCCAGCAACTAGTTAATTTTCACGGGACCAGTCTCAGTAGCGACCAGCTCTTGATTGTGAATGGGAGCAAATCGTCCCTTGATAGGTGAAGCGCACCTCACCAGACCCAGCCGATCCATTCATTGCGAGTAGTAGACACAGTTGGCGCAAGGGCAGCAATTGATAATGCAGACTTCCCAACCGGTCAACGGTCTAGGGTTGGACAGAGACCAAGGGCAAGAAGACTAGCGAAATAAAAGTCAGAAGGCTGGCAGAGTGATGGGAATACCCACCCGCGGCTTGTTTCGGCCATGGCTGGCCGCGAGAAGATCTGGAATCAAGCGAGAAGATCTGTCATGGTGCAAAGTTGCGTGTTTGCCAAATCGGACAAGACGACGCTAAGCTCATGGCTTCCCCGCCAAAACGCCTGTAAAGATTCTGGGGAAGCGCTACTGCCCGCACTTTAGAAGTTATGGCTCAGTGGGCTCAGTGGACTCCGTGGCAGTGTGGGCCGCAGGGCTGGTAGCCCCACATCACAGAGTTGACAGCCCCAAAGTGAACCCTCCCCCCTCCATAGTAGAGGCCCGGCTCGATGGGCCTCCCCTTTGGACCCAAAATTGAGCCAATTAAATTGCACACTTGGATCCACAGAATGCCCACACACTTGCAGGGGTCCGCTTCGGCGGACCAACAGCAGGCACCGCGTTGCTCTTTCCTCCTGGCCGAAGCCGAATTGCATGTTCCGACATTGGCCGAGGCTACGACCGCTTGCTTGCAAACGAGTCAAGCGCAACCGTAATTCCTTGACCCTGGGCAACTGCCCTCTACGTCAACCCACTGCTCGCTGCTGTTGCGGCCTTTCCCATCCCATCTAACCGGGCCGCCCACAGCACTCGTCCCAGATCGAACTTCGCCCAGCGATCAGCCAAGAAGCAAATATCCAACGAGCCAAGTGCCGCCGTCTGTGCTTGCACTCAAAGCCTGCTTGTCCCCTATTTCGATTCGGCAACAACCTAGAAACATCCTCTAGTATACATACGAGCCGCCCCAATCCAGTTTTTTTACACGGCCTGTCGCGCGGCTGTCGCACTCGAGCTGCGCATCGACGCCGTCATCAACCGTCAACCGGCAACCACTTGTTTCCTCCGTTGCTCTCGATATCTCCCTGCAGTGGCCACTTGAGACCTCGACGAGATCCACTAAGGTCATCAACGATCGTATCGAAGATACATTACCCTCAACAACAACTGCTGTGCCCTATCGTTGTGTTTGAACGTCCGAGACGAATACTCCCGTGCCATTCTTTCTCACCCTTCCCGGGTCGAGACCGACAACCCTTATCTTTATATTATGGCGCCCCAGCGCCCTTTCTTCCTCTCCGGCTTCTTCGCCGCTTTCCGTCAACAGCCCACGCCCTCCTTGTCCAGCTCGGCAAACAAACCTCAGCCCTCGGCCTCAGCCGGACCCGCGACCTCGGCCGCAACTTCCTACTCCGTGTCCACGCCTTCTGCAGGGCCCTCGCGGGGCCACTCCACCACAACGGCGCCTTCTGGCGCTGCTGCTGCTGCTGCTGCTGCTGCCGCCGCGAGATTGCACTCGCCCCGAGCAATGCCGATTCCACAGCACTCGCGGCGACGTGGCAGCGACTCGAGCTCCGAAGGATTCCGCGAGGTGCTAGGCGCAGACAGGATGTATATTGGTGGGAGAACGGCCGGTGGAGAGGAGAAGTTTTTCAAATTGGGTGTTGTAAGGAGAGTCAAGAGCGGTGATCGGTTGAGCTTGGACAGGATGAGTCTATGATTTCGATCCTGGAGAGCCGCATTTGGCTGAGATTAAAGATTTTCATGTTTGCAACCAACAACAACACAAAGCAGGGACATGAGACAGCACCCTCGGCGTACGATACGGATTCACGGTCAGTGGATTGCAAAATGGAAGCACCACATGGGACTTGTTTTTGGAGCATCGGTATGCATCGTATATTCTTCAGGCGTTCAGGTTCTTGTTACAGGATAGGGAGACTGCATATTCTACCAAACACATATTGGGGGGCGGCGGGCGTTTCGTTTTGATCTGGCCAGATCTTGTTTGTTCATTGGAAAAGAGAAACATCAGAATTACATTATGCAAAAGTTGGTCCTCCACCCTCTTTCTCTGTTTGACAAGGAGGGAGAAAAGATAAAAGTGTATTTGGCTCACAAACGCCGTCGAAACAACACGGTTATGGGGGGAAAAGCATTGTTTAGGTTCATTTCTGGGCGTGTACAATCCGAACATCATGAAATCGAATGTTGATCTGTACTGGGATTGATTGTTCCAACATATGTACATGCAGGTTGAGCTTTGTTATTGCCGCTGCAGCTGACGGGTCCTTGGTTTTCTTACAGAAGAGCATTTGTATGTTTATATGGACAGAAAACGGTGTCCCTCCACATCCATCTTATCTACTCATCAATACAACCTCTGATGATTCTTCACCACATGAATCTCTGCACCTGCCCTCCATCAGCCAACGACCCATCCGGATTCTTCCAGTAGAACGGCCGAGTGATAAAGATGTACATGGTGGCTATGTTGATGAGGATGAACCAAGCTGTTTCCACGAACAAGCGTACATCGTAAGCAGCCTTGTTATCACTGCCCTTTTTCTGATTTATCCCCTTGTTGTTGTTGTCGCCTGAATCTGTTCGTTTCAACAAGGACGCACCGTTGAGAAAGCGCCACGGAATGGACCATGAGGGCGTGAGGAGGCGCCAGAATACCCACGGGAGGATGAAGTAGCGCGGTTCGACGAGCGGTGCGGTGATGAGCGAGAGGGCGGTTGTGAGAAACCAGATGAGTGCCGTGGAGAGAGAGGGGGCGAGATGGGATGTTTTGTTGTCTGCAGGATGGGAGGAGGCGGTCTGGATGGTGGGTGTGCCGTAGTCATTGCTAGTGTGTAGCGTCTCTTTAATAGACAACGAAGAAGACGATGAGTTGGTCGTTGTGATGGAGGGCCTATCTATCCCTGAACTGTGTTGGCGGACACCTCCTAATACAGCCCAGCAAAGAAGCCCAGCGGTTATGTACACCGGCACCAGAGCGTAGCGCACCCAGTCTGCGCGCAGAATGCTGTACCGGAAGATGTAGAACATATAGTGTCTGTTGTCGGCGAGGGTGAAAGGGTGGATGATGGTGTTGTACCGTACAATGGCCAAGGTAAGGGGTACAAGTGCGGCGATTCCTGTGAGGTTCATGGTGATGCTGAGCCAGGAGGCGCCGGAAATGGCTTGCTGCTGTCCCGTGCAGGGGTCTTGAGGGTCGGAATTAGCGGTGCAATTATTGTTGCTATTGCTGCTGCCATTATCGCCAAGGATATTTGCGAGTCGTTGAATGGGCCATGCTAGGATCAGAGGTGCCGAGAAGAAGGCAAATAAGGGCCAGATGTAGAGGAGCTGAGGTAAATGGATTGTGGCAATGTGGTTGGACTTGTCTCCTGTGTGATTGTTCGCATATTAGCATTGGCATATCACGAAACATTCATTCCTTTTCGGATTTCGTCATACCAAGCACAACGCCGCCGTTCCAAAACACAAAGCCTACAAACAGGATAACCACCACAACATGTGCCCAAATCTGCCGCAAAACGCGAAAAGGGTTGCAGCACACAGCAATGGCTATACTCAACACGCAGAGGACTACATCTATTGTAACAGACGGTCAGCACCATATTTCAAGACATTCGCAAAGTTAGAGAAGGGTCAAACAAACCTTCGAGTCCTGCCTTGTTCAATGGAGGGTCATGAACACTACCCTGGGAGTACCTCCACAAGTAAAACTTGAACTTGGTCTCACGATCAGACTGTCCCAAACTCGTCGGTGGAGGACGTAGCAGTTTGACCGCGTGGACAGCCTCCAAGCCACCCATGAAGGCAGCCACCCAAAATACATTAGTCTGCCGCATAGCCAGGGACGCAACACCAAAAACCACCACGAGCACATCACTCTTCCATGTGACAGCACTGTTCGTGCTCACCCGGGTCAGGTGATTCCAGTAGGCAGCCAGCGCAACAAGGGTCGAGTAGACATCTGTATAATACAGACCAGAGAAGAAGAAGAGCAGTGGGAAAAGCGCGATGTTGAGACCAGTGTGGAAGGCATAGGTGCTCAAGACAGGCTCTCGACTTGGCGGGCTTCGCTTGCCGCCCTCAAATTGTCGCTCAGCCAAGAGACCCTCGATCAGGCCGCGGCATTTCATGGCAATCAGGGGCATCGCGGCGATGGCGAGCCAATTGGTCATGCGCAGGGCTTGTGCGGAGCATCCACCGGTGACAAGCCATGTCAAGCGCAGAATTGCGTTGCTGATGAGGTATCTGGAGAGCGTATGTTAACTGGAAGGGTTCACCACATCGCCATCTCATAGTGCAGGGTTCTAGGACAGCAATTGAATTGGTCAAGGCTTACAAGCCAGGAGGGGTTGTGATCTTGTCGTCCCAATAACTCCATCTTCCCTGGCAATACTTCTGAGCCTGTGGAATATGGAAGATCTCGTCCAGGTACGGCTCGGGAACCCAACTGTTGACTGCGGCTTGCCAGAAGAGGCCAGCAAGAACCACGCAAAGGAGGGAAGGCCACAGCATGGCCGCTAGGATTCAAATTCGTGGATTTAGGGCACCGGGTTTCCGAGCAGTCTGATGGGCCGATTTGCAAAGAGGAGTGGAAGTGAATCTCATCCAGGACGGCGCAGCGCTACGTGATGTCTGTCTTCAGGGGTGCGAAACGAGAGAAGTAGAGGACGAGACGCAGAGTGCCATTTCGTGGACCGCGGTTGAGAACTGTCCCTTTTGGCGCAGTTGTTCCGAGAATGACGAACCAGTTACTTTCTCAAAGTTCAATGGACTGTAAATGCCGATACTTTCCATGCGGTGGAGAAGAAAGCGAAAAAAGAGTGTGGAATTGTATTGCTGTCAGTGTCAAGCTGTTGACGTGGTCTACATGTGTGCAATGTATCGTGTCGACGTGGATTCTAGGGTTCCTGCCAGGGTTAGCAACGGATGGCTGCCCGAGGATTAGCCGTCTTTCTGCCTCGAAATCAGAAGTCCGGCACAAAGCAGGAGTAACAGACCAAGTGTCAAGCGCACCTCGTAGATCTACAGAATCATTGGACTTTCCTGATATCTTGCTTCTGCAACAAGAGCCTACATGACTACTGATAAGACCTGCATGAGGTCAGTGTCCTGAATGCCCGCCATCAGATATGCATGAGGATCGAAGAGACGAGCGATCAGTCTCAACCGTCAATGATGGCCGTTTTGAAATAATCAATTCTATTGTGTCTGCCCTTCTATAATTTTCAACAGGATCTGGCATGCATTTCCTCGTGCATGCTTCTCGGGTCACCTAAAGGCTGTCCCTGACCCTAATGTACTCCTCGCAATCATTCCAATATTATTGATTTAGAAGGGCTATAAAAGTATTGGGTTAGTTACCCGCAATCACACACCTACCACAAAGGCTCATGGTAGAGAATTGTAAAATACTCACGTTGTCCTCTGGGGGGATCTCATTGACAAAATAGCCGCCGACGAAAGGGATTTTCTGCAACGTAAAAGTCAGCCTTCTCTCGTTGGCCATCGTTTCGATGGGTCTATTCTTACCTGGAGAACGTCACGTTGTAGTCTGGGAATGCCAGATGCGTAAAAGATGACTGCAAACAGAGCAACACCACCCAGTCCAGCGCTCTTGATGCCACTGTAGAAGTGTCTCTGTCAGCATGGCATTTCTATCGTATGCCGAAGAGAAAGAGCAGAAAACCGCCAAAGCCCATGCAGCAACCGCATATGGGAACCGCACGTCAGTGGCCGACGAGTATTGGGGCTCTGGCTGCTGGCTCCTTCTTCCGTCTTCACCAAAACACCCATGCCTAGAGTTTGATACGTACAGTCCAAAGAGCTGCTTGCCGGTGACACCAGCAACATGCGGCTGAGGGGTGTACCTAGAACTCCACCGTCAGCCCATCGATCGCCCCAAATTCGCAGCTGAGCGCCCCGAGAGTGCCGCATCGAAAGTCGCCTGGTCTTCCTGCCGTCCGCGCAACCCGCTCTCGGGGCTCCATGTCGCAAGAAGTGTTGCCATCGTGTTCGTTGTCGGAAGGTAGTGAGGCATCCTTACTTGGGGCCGTAGGGGCTCTTGTACTGGGGGTAGGGCTGCGCCCGGCGGATCTGTGTCTGGAGTTGAAGGGCCCCGTTAGCATGGAGCTACACAGATTCCAGAATGCTGGACAGCCGCAGAAGTCCAATTGGACTTGCAATCATCCGTATTAGCAGGCAGAACGTACGGGGAACATTGTGGCAGTGCGTGGTGGTCGTGGTGGTGGGTGAAGGTGGTGAGCCGCAAGGTTAGAAATGTCGCGATGCCTACTGGCCCTGGGGACAATGATGCGCGAGGTTGCAACTTCCTTCCTCAGGCCCGGGTGCTGCCGGGTGTGGATTTTTAGTGCCTGAGGCTCTGCCACTATGCCGCCTTTTAGAGCCTGCCGGCCAAAGCCAACGACCTCCAGCAAGTGCAGCAAGACCCCTGCGGCTGAGCATGAAACTAAAGTAGGTAGCTGTGGCTAGCATATGTTTCTTGCAGCAGGAACAGCTCCAAGCTAAGTCTACAACCCTGTGACCCCCCTGACAGAGTACAAATGTACAGGATCTCCCACGATACTTGAGGACCTCATGTCCCGCATCACCGACGTCTGGACCCGCAATGCACTTTTCCGCACCTACTCGTTTCGCGATCTCTAATAGCATTCGAACTGTACCAACTCGGACTCTCAGCCTCCAGATTTGCTCTCGATGGACAAGTACATAGACGAGCGCTTCGAGCGTCTCGAGCGCGCGCTCGCCAATCTGACCGACTCTATCGCAAACTACACGCCCCAGCCTGCCGCAGCACACGAGCTCATGGCCGCCGACCGCGCCCTCGCCGACGGTCTACAGCAGCTCCAGATTCACCAAAACAACTATGCTCTCATCGTCCGCCTCCGCGCAGAGTCCGACGCCCTCGATGCCCAGATTCGCGACACCCTCAACCTGCTCTGGACAACCCGCCGCGACATGAGTTCTGTCAACATCACCACCTTCCCCGAACTTCAGCACCACGATGTGAACTGGGAGGAGCTGCTGAGCTACGCGCGACGAATCAGCAAAACCACGCTTCCTGCGCCGAGCATCCTTTCGGCAGCGGCGGCGGCAGCGAACGGGACTGCGACTGGCATAAATGGCGAGGATGGTGGCATGAGTACAGGTGATGCAGCAGGCACACCCAATACCGCAACAGCGGCTCCAACACCCGCACCTGGAGTCGGAACTCCTGCAGCTGTTAACGGCATGGTCAAATCACCCGCCCCTTCGGCACAGATTGCCGTCCCACTGCAGCAGGTCGTCCCCAGCGGCACCGCCTTACCCGACGACTGGAACCGCTTCCTCGACCCGCTGACAGACATGACCTTTCAGCCCTGGCCGACCGAAGATAAAATACGGAGCGGCGCCCTCGCAGCGCTGGAGGAGCTTGCGATGCAGGGGATTGACCCGCGTGGGTTTGATCCTGCAGAGGAGGAAGCCAGGCGGCAGCGCGAGGAAGAGGAACGTCGCGTGCAAGAAGAGAGAGAGGCGCGGGAGCGCGAAGACAATCTGCGCAAGATGCGCGAAGACCAGGCGCGCATTGCGAGGGAGCGGCAGCGCGAGCGCGAGCGGGCTCAGGAGGAGGCTTTGCGCAGGGGGAGCATGGGCGGACCAACCACTGCCGCAGAAGGCCTGAGTCCCACTACAGCGCAGCCCGCACGCAAACAGTTCCAGTTCATGGGCGATATGGACGACGACGACGACGACTAGATATCGTCAGATTCCGGAACTCTGTATTAAGCCAGATAGCTTCCGTTCAAGTCGTCTGAATAACAAGACCACAGCGGCTGTACAATAAGGTCTGTTTCTTGAGCTCACTCTCCCGATGGTCTCATACTTTGTGCTCAATTTTCGTCATTGTCAACATAAATCGTTTCTTCTTTGGTATTGAGAAATAGCATGAAAACTGCACATGAACCTGGACGCCGAGCTGTCTTGCGCGTGATTTCGCCCTTCCAAGTTCCCCGACCGTCTGATCGTCTAAATCCAATGCTCAATAGGGCCCACAAAAGAAACCCGAGCCTTTTCTTGCTTCCCGAAAGCCTCCATGCGTGTTGATGGAACACCGCAAGAATATACAAGCATGTTTTCAACCCCTTGGTCCGCTCAAAATCCATCACCATTGGCGCCCTCTCTCGGCGGACTCGCGTCGTCTGTGGGGTGTGCTTCATTCAATCTTCAATCAATCTTTATGGAACCGTAGATCTTGCGCACGAACCACCAGCTCGAAAAATATCCTATGGAACCTACACGGTTGTTAGGCACATTGCGATTCTCAGCTACAATACCAAAGAGAGTAAGACTTACCAGTCAGGATGAAGAAGAGGAAAGAGATCAAGCCACTGTAGCCGATATACAGTATACTGCCCACAAAACCGCCAAGCGACAGCTTCGTCACCCAGTATATCATGGCGTTGAGGAAGATATATCCAGCACACGTGCCTGCAGCCAGGAACGAGCGCCATTGCCAGTGATAGTTCTCTGCGCAAAGCAGAAAGTAGACCATCAAAACGGTGACCGCAGCGCAGGTGATGATCATCAACCCGTAGCACAAAAACAAGAAGCCAAACATGTAGTAGATCTTGCTGAACCAGATAGAACTCATAATGAAGTAGAGCTCGACAAAAATGGCGCCAAACGGCAAAATGCCCACCAGCAGCATGCTGGGAACGGGCTTGAGGTAAGTCGTTGGCGGTGGGATCTGGCGAGGGATCTGGTTGGTGCGCACAGGAGGCTCAATGGCGGGTGACTTGAAACCGACCCATGACCCAGCGCCAGACAAGGGCACGGAGATGATGAACCAGATCAGAACGAGGACGAGCATCGTGGTAAAAGGCACAGCACCTGCAGAGCTCTTGGCCCAGAGAATGAGGTTGAGTATGAAAAAGACGGAGAACACAATGCTCGGAACAAGAAGCGGTGTTAAGGCGATGTTCAGCTTCCACTGCTCGCCATCGAGGGACTTGTATACGCGAGACGAGACGTAGCCTCCCACGAAACCCAGCAAGGTGTAGAGCAGAACCATTATTGTGCCCAGTGCGCCTCGGTTTGACGGGGACAAGAATCCCAAAAGTGCAAAGCAGATTGTAAAGCCTGCCATGACAAAGAGCTGCGCCCCGTTTCCTAAGAAAATGGAAAGCAGAAGAGGGCGGGAAGGCGTGCGGAAAACATCTCCATGCACAAGCTTCCAGCCTGAATCCTCCTGTACTCCGTCTTCGACAACAGAGGTGCCGTTTAGATCCTCGAGGTTGAGAGAGTCCAGACGGTTGTACCGAGCAATGTCCTTCTTGAGCGTACGAACGAGTACCGACATGACGGTCATCACAAGGAAAACGACAATGATGGCCGAGTTGACGAGGGAGAACCAGTGGATCTTGGGGTCAAACACATGGAGGTACTTGTCCCAGCGTGTTGCCCATGCCGTCGGCGACTTGATCCAGTAAACGCCATAAGAGAACTTGACGACCGTCTCGCCGTCTGGAGAAATGTGAACAGGCTGATAGGTCTTGTCGGCGCAGTCTGGCTCCTTGTCACCGTAGTCGAGCGATCGAGGCTGGACGACAACGCCTACCACACGCAGCTGATCGGGGTTTCCGCCGACTTCGTGGTAGTCGATGATAATGTCATAGTGATTATTGAAGATTTGCTTATCGTCGATGGTCTCGCCGAGCAGGAAGCCTGGACTGTAAAAGTCGGTGTTGGTGATCTCGTCAGTAATATCTTGGCCAGCTGGCAGGCCGTCCACAAGCCAATTCAAGCTGTAGCCCAAGTCGATCTTTTCGTTGACAAAGTTGGCTGAGCCAGCTGAATATTGTACATCGCACAGAGGCTTGCAAGTCTCGTTGTAGGCCATCTTCAGCTCAAAAGGCGAAGTCATGATTCTGTCGCCGAATAATATGCTGCCCAGGCTCTCGCTGACTGGTTGTGGCCCATCCTTGGGCTGGCATAGTTTAAAAATGGGAAGGTAGTAGTCGTAGGCCACGACTGAATGTAGCATCTGGTCGCCTGGGGCAGCAACAGGCTTGATGGTGTTGACATAAACGGGGACAACATCGCCCTTTTTGTACGAGGTCGGCGCGACACCAGGTAGGTAGAAGGCGGATGCGAGCTGAGGGAGGACGAGGAGGGAGGAGAGAAGCGCCGCCGTCGAGAGCGAGGGCGACGCCATGCTCGGTATCTGCATCGTGAACGTCGACGCTCTGTATAGTAGCAAAGGCAATGGCGCTCCAGGTTAGCAATTCTGAATGCCCTCATGTACGACAAAGGGCAAGGCAGTGCACTCTGGGATGCGTCATGGCAGAGGGAGAGCATGTGAACGAACGTACACCTTGCGCAGTGCTATGGGAACTGTTTAGATAGCTCTGGTTCGGACGCCAAGGAGGTGGCAGCAACTGCAGAGCATCACAGCGTGCTGACGGCGGTTGTGAACAGATCGATTGAGGCGGTCAGGCGTCGATGTTTCCCGTAGGTAATGATGATGTCGTGTGCCCAAGGCGGTGCTGGTTGCTGATGGAGGTTTATTTTTGTTGCGCCAGCTGTCTACTTCGGAAAATCTACAGGGCAGCAACGCGAGTCTGGAAGCAAAGAAGGGACAGGCGTCACAAGCCCCATAAGAGCCTGGGAAGCCACTGTAGCCTCAGTGGATGTAATACT
The DNA here is from genome assembly GCA_003019895.1 of Coniella lustricola. NCBI lineage: Eukaryota > Fungi > Ascomycota > Sordariomycetes > Diaporthales > Schizoparmaceae > Coniella > Coniella lustricola. Next base: position 105,239 of record KZ678372.1, on the reverse strand, counting down.
GCTGGGCTTGGTGTTTGTACTGGCTACTACGCTGAATGTGCTTACCCCGGAATCTGGCCGGTAGAGTCTACCTAATGGCAGACCATCCACTACGAGCCCGCAGCAGGCGTGCACTTGAAGCTCAGCCAGTAAGTGTCCCAGTTCCCAGCTTAGTCAACCATGTTCTAGCACATGCTTGACGTACGTACCTGAGTACCTAAGCCCACAGACTTGGCGCATAGACCCCTGCATAAGGTGTTATCGACAAGGGTGGGTGCCTGTGGCAGGCACAGGGGCCCAGTAAAAAAAGAAATATTGCCCAAAATTTGGAGATCACCCAGCGGCCAAACTTTCTCATCCACGAACCGCTCGCGCATTTTACGATTATTCCTTTCGATACAATGGCTGCAACGAGTCTGCCAGTCCTCTTGGACTCTTTGACGCAGTCATTATCGACTACGCTCGACGCATCCTCAAAGATACCGCAGGTTGAGGCGCCCAAAGACGGCATCTCCCTTCTCGATGTCAAGAACGAGCTACTGTTGGCCTATTTACAGAACCTGGTGTTCCTGATTCTGGTCAAACTGCGAAAAGCAAAGCAAGAAGACTCAAGCGACGAGGAGGATGATTCGAATGTTGAAAATGGAGTTGTCAAGAAGCTTGTGGAGCTAAGGCTCTATCTCGAGAAGGGCGTGCGACCATTGGAGGACAAACTGCGCTACCAGATCGAAAAGGTTTTGCGGGCGGCCGACGATGCAGCACGCAACGAAAAAGCTGCACAAGCCGCCGCTGGCTTTGACAACGATTCGCAGGCTGGTTCGGACAGTGATGAGGAGTCTGACGAGTCTGACGACGAGAACGAGGACGAGACCGACAAGGCCAACGTGACCGACCTAGCCTACCGCCCCAGCCTGAGCGCCGTATCTCGATCTACTGCACAGGCTGCTGCGAAGATGAAGAAGGACGATGGTGGCATCTACAGACCGCCCAAGGTGGCGCCTACAGCTATGCCTACTACTGAGAGACGAGAGCAGCGTGAGCGAGGCCCAATCAAGTCTGCGACCATGGACGAATTCGTTGCCGACGAAATGTCCACCGCACCTCTCGCTCAGCCTAGTATTGGTACAAATATTGTGCAGTTTGGCCGCAGGATGAAGACGGCATCCGAGCGCCAGGAAGAGGATGAGCGCCGCAATTATGAGGAACGCAACTTTGTGCGGCTGCCACTGGCAAATAAGAAGGACCGCGCCAAGGCTACAGCTGTGGAGGGCCGCAGAGGCCGCATGAACTATGGTGGTGAAGAATTCAGGGACCTCAGCATGGGAGTTGACAGAATCAACAGATTGACCAAGAAGAAGGATGGCGGTAGCGGAACACGAGCACTTCTGGACAAGAGTCGCAAGAGAGGTCCTGAAACTATCGATGGTCCTAGAGGAAGTGGTGATGTAGGTGACAGATATCAAAAACGACTCAAGGTGCTGGACAGCGGTCGCAGAGACAGAGGCAAGGGGCGGCGCTCGTGAGCAGTACTGTCTGCACGAATGATCAACTCTATATTGTCTGCCACCTCTTTGAGATAGATTGCAAGATTTGAATTCATGCAACGTCCAAGCCTGTACAAAATACGACTGTCAATTGGAGCAACAGGATCCCAACAACCAAAACAGACCACTCTCACATGCACACCAAATAACCAGGAAGAGTACCCAGGCATTTAGCGCGTCGAAATGCTACATAGTAGCAGTCTCGGTAAAATGGGATTGTGGACAACATGGCAGCAATCCCTGTTTGACGACGGGGCTGCAGCCTTCACATGCCAATTGCATGGGCCCAAAGCAAGGAACATGATGACGTCGTGCTTAGGACACCAGGACCAGACCTGTCAGGCCAATGCAGAGCTACGCCATGCTGCAACTAGAAAGTTGCATGTCCAAAACCAAAATAAAGCTGTCCTCGGTACGAGGTTGAGGAGAAGATTACGTTTCATTGCGGTTAATGTTCCAGGCGAAAGTTTGTTGCATATATTGCCAGACCTGCTGAAAAAACATTGTTCCAGCATCAATCCCAATTGACGTCGACCACTACTTTCTCGTTCCTTACACCAGACAACCTTCAAACAAAGACTTGTGCGCACAACGGCAGCACCCGATTCCACAATGCCTTCCGAATCACGAATCGAGAACCCGCTTCTCCATCCCTTTCTCTTCACCTACCAGCTTGGTCAGGTCCTTACCGACAAGATTCTATCGCCTAATCCTCACAATCCGAGCCAGCCCTTGACTCGGCCCAAGCTTGCAATCATTGGTGCCGGCATCACTGGGGTCTCGGCCGCTGCGCATTGTGTTGGCCATGGGTTCGATGTCCAAATCTTTGAGGCTGGCGATGAGAAGCAGCTGGGCGGCATCTGGAGCGTGAGTCCTCCTGAAAACCGACCAGAACACGTGTCGGAGAGATGAGTGACTGACAGCTGTTGCGTCTACAGAGAGTAAACAACACATCAAGCCTCCAGATTCACTCTTTGATGTACCGATTCCATCCTTCTGTCCAATGGCAGCGTGGATATCCCGATAGACAGCAGATCCTCAGCCAGCTGGGCCAGCTGTGGAAGAGATATGGCCTGGATAAAAAAACCAAGTTCAATATGAAAGTGGACAAGGTCTATCAAGATGAAAAGGGGCTGTGGATCATCAACAGCCCATCCAATGGCAAGTTTGACGGTGTCATTGCCGCCGTTGGTACTTGTGGTGCACCTAAACGTGAGTGCTGATACCGAGCCAATAACTCTTGCGTTGAACATAAACTGAAGCCCAGTTCAGGACCGCACATTCCCGGCATCGACAAGTTTGGTGGTCAGGTCTACCACTCCAGCGAGTTGACTGGCAAAAGGGCCAGAGGAAAGAAGATTGCCGTTATTGGTGGAGGGGCCAGTGCTGTTGAGGCACTCGAGTTTGCCGCAGCGGAAGAAGCTGACAAAATCTCCATCCTCGCCCGCAGCGACAAATGGGTCATTCCTCGCAATGCCATTATCGACACGCTATTCGCCTTCAATATCTTTGGGCAAGAGACTATGTTCTCTTGGATTCCCGAAAAGCTGCTCAAGAAATTCTTCTACCGTGATCTCGAAGACCTCGCGCCTGCCAACAAGGGCCTGTTTACCGACACTCCCATGGTCAACTCGGATGTCATGGACAAGATTCGTGCCGGGAAAGCCGAATGGGTCCGCTGTGACATTGAAGAAGTTGTTGAAAATGGCATCAAGGTCAATCGCAGAGCACAAGGTGTCCCTTCCGGTGGGCCTGGACGCGAGGATGTCATTGAAGCAGACATGATTGTCCTTGCCACGGGCTTCTCGCGGCCTTCGCTGTCTTTTTTGCCCAACGACAGCTTCGAGGAGCCCTATGGTGCGCCCAACTGGTATCTACAGACCTTCCCTCCGTCGCATCCCTCTGTTTCGGCAATCAACTGCACCTATCTCGCGGGTATTGGCTCCGTCGGAAACTGGCACATTGGCATCTACACTCGCATCTTGCTCATGTTCCTCGTCGACCCATTAACGCGGCCGAGCACTTTTTGGATGGAGCGCTGGATCGATATGACCAAGCTTCTCAAGGCCAAGAGTCCCACGGGCGCATTCGACTTCTTCACGTACCTTGAACTCGTATGGTGGTTTGCCTTCTGCGTCGCATTCAACCCCTTCCGGTGGAAGTGGGCATTCTTTGTATTCTTCGGCCTCGGTGTTGCGCTGCCGAGACGGTTGGTGGAGGTGGAGGATACCATTCGGAACGGCCTTGGACGGCCGACAAGTGACCGGGTCAATCGTGATCAGGGAGTCAGCTTTTAGAAGAGACGATCAGCATTATTGTGTGTGTGTGTGTGTGTGTGTGTGTGCTAATTGTTTGTGAGCTTGCACACGTGATTCCCAAAATTGGTCTACGGCTGAGGTGTTTCACAACAAACCAGTGTAGTGTTGGCGCTCATTGTGTTTTTCCTTTTTGGGAATAAATCGTTCTATAGAGTCTTAGAAGTCCAAAATGTCCGCTATGTCCAGTCCCTCATCTAACAATGACCACGTCTTTCACTTTCTCCTTTGATGTGCGATTCACTCAGGTTGTACTTGAAAGAATCGTGTCCAACATCAAAAAAAGGACTCTCACACCGTCTTGAGCACTTGCTCCAGCCACCACACGTGTATGCGGATATCGTCCGTCAGCTCTGGATGGAAACTCGTTCCCAAGACGTTTCCTTGCCGCACTGCAACAATATCATTCACCTCTTCTCCGCCTTGCAATTCCGAGATATGCTGCTGTAGCGGCCCGCCCTGCACTCTGCCCGTCCTGTTGGGAAGAACACCTAGAATCTCAACGTCTTTCTTTGCCTTCCCGAGCACTTTTCCCTCTCTATCAGTGGCTGCCGGCGCCAACAGCAACTTCTCAACAACAGGTGCCCGAATGAAAACACCCGGAAAGTGTGCCGTGGAGTCCAACGTGCCACTGACTGTGGATAATGCGCCAGAAGCAGAAGAGGAGGAGGAGGAGGCAAGAGCCTGAGACTGCGCCAAGAATGGCAGCTCGACGTCGGCGACAAAACTCTCAATCTGTCGGCCGAAGTGGTTGCGGTGGACCCGGACGTCGAGGCCGCCAATGAGCTCCTGGCCGCCCTTTTTGGCAGCGTTGGCTTCTTCCGAGAGGAGGATGAGGCCTGCGCAGGTACCCCAGGTTGGTTTCTGGGCGGTTCTTGGGTTGGATTGTAAGTATGTGCGTGCGTATATGAGAGATTGATGTCTTTTTGGGGGGGGTGGTGGCTTGTGCAGGCTTTGGTACATGACAATGCCAGGTAGACACGGTAAGAGGATGATACTCACTTGACGAATTCTCGGAGTGGTTCCAGGAGACCTGATTGCGCTGCTATGAGAGCAATCGTTGTACTCTCGCCTCCAGGAATGATGAGGCCGTGGCACTTTGCGAGATCCTGCGGATTCCTGACCTCTATCAGGTTGATCAGGTCTTGACGGTCGCCTGCCAGTGGCGACGAGGGTGAGTTGACAATGTGCGCAGCTGCTCGGCGGAGGAGAAGCATATGTTCGAGGAAGCCTCCTTGCAAGGCTAACACGCCGACGTTTACCGGTATTGGGAGCTGCATTTGTGATATTGGGGTGGTGCTGTGAGAGAATGAGTCTAGCAAAAGGATGTTTCAATGCCGTTGTCGGTGAAGAGGACTTGGTGAGATTCTTTGTGAGAGTGATGTGGATGTACCGATGATAACCGTCTAGATTCCTGGGGATTCCCCCCATATGGACTGCTGAATGTCGATAGTCCTACAGTGAGTCGTCTAGGGGTTGTCACAGCCACGCCCAGAAGCACACCCAGCCAACGACTCGAGTCCAATAGTGTGGGCGATAACGCAAATTCAGGGTCCTATTACCCGGGGCCATGCTAAGAGGCAAAAGCTTAAAAACAACTCAAAAAGAGCACAGATGCTCCGGTGGTGCCGTGAGCCGACCTGGGGCACGCTCCGCGTGCAAGTGAGCAGTCTTGCGAGAGAATACATAGTAGTCGCAACAGACAAGACAATAGACCATTTAGAAGCCGTTCCAGGACGTCATACCAAGACAAAGTCATGATCCTTGCGCAACCGACATCGGGTGCTGGGCATCTTGGCCCTTGAAGACCCGTTGAGTCACTGTGCTGAAATGCTTTGCCTGTTACTTAATAGTGTTTTGTAGAGTGGTCGAACCATGCTGGCACTAATACAAGCCCTGCTTGACGCCCCGATGCGCAAGAATATTGCAAACTGGTCCATCCTGTAACGGCAAGTCGTCGCGAGTCCGCGGGCACCCGGAAGAAGGTATCATTGTTGAGTGGTTTTTGCTTTTGGCGGTTGTGGTCTCATCCACTAGACATGAGCCAAAGCTGCAGAAGAACCTTTCTTTTCGGTATCGGCGGCACAGTGGCAAACTAAGCTCGCCTAGTGGACAGTCATGACAGTCATGACAGCCAAGTACCGTGCCATCACTGCCAGATCGGCTGTTGGCTCTGGCCCTTTGCTCTCTCAGCATGCACAAGTGCCTCTCACAGGGTTGGGATCGCGAGTCCAAGAGTCCTTCTAGAAAGATCCTGGCCAGCTCCAATAGTCATTGACTCAAAACCGCTGCTGTGTTGAACCGTTATTAAGACTTCACTCGGATCCCTATTTGATATCTTGGCTGCAGCATCTTGCTGTTCTTGTTCCTAGCTCACCGTCTACAATCACCGCCTCATCTGCTGGAGGTTTACATGCCACACTAGCGACTCTCACATTTCCCATAACCCGTTGTGTCTTTGTGTGCTCAACTCACCACTCACTCACTCACTCACTCACTCACTTCTGGCCTACGAGCTACCATCACTACGTTGTCCTTCACACTGTTCCCATCATGGCAGCAAGCCGCGGCTCCGGCACAACCCTGAACTTGGCCACGCCAGCCACGAATGGTTCGTCGTTGTCGTCGTCGTCGTCGTCGAATAACAAGAACTCCTTCGCTGTCAAAGCGGGCCTGGCCCAGATGCTCAAAGGCGGCGTCATCATGGACGTGACCAACGCAGCCCAAGCTCGCATTGCTGAAGAAGCTGGCGCCTGCGCCGTCATGGCCCTCGAGCGTGTGCCAGCCGACATCCGTAGAGATGGTGGCGTGGCGCGCATGTCCGACCCAGCCGTGATCCGCGAGATCCAGGACGCCGTCACCATCCCCGTCATGGCCAAGGCCCGCATCGGCCACTTTGTCGAGTGCCAGATCCTCGAGGCGCTGGGCGTCGACTACATTGATGAGTCGGAGGTGCTCACGCCCGCCGATGCGGCATACCACGTGGAGAAGTCGGCGTTTGGCGTTCCGTTTGTGTGCGGGTGCCGCAACCTGGGCGAGGCCCTGCGTCGGGTGGCCGAGGGCGCAGCCATGATTCGCACAAAGGGCGAGGCCGGCACGGGAGACGTGGTCGAGGCAGTGCGCCATATGCGCCAGGTCAGTGCTGATATCGCAAAGGCACAAGCCGTGCTTGCTGGCGACGGCGAGGTCGGGCTGCGAGCCTTGGCGAGGGAGCTGGGCTGCGACGCGGCGCTGCTGAGGCAAACGGCCGAGCTGGGTCGCTTGCCTGTGGTCAACTTTGCTGCTGGAGGCGTGGCAACACCTGCGGATGCGGCGCTGATGATGCAGCTGGGATGTGACGGCGTCTTTGTTGGCAGCGGGATTTTCAAGTCGGGCGATGCGGCCAAGAGAGCCAAAGCCATCGTCAAGGCGACGACGCACTACAAGGATGCCAAGGTGCTGGCAGAGTGCAGCACAGGGCTGGGAGAAGCAATGGTCGGCATCAACTGCGACAGCATGCGCAAAGAGGACAGACTAGCCGAGCGCGGATGGTAGACACCCAGACGCTCGTGTCGAGGCTATCACCAAGCACGTCATGGGGAACTTTGTTTCATTCAACATCAGGGAGTTGGTCTGGAGAGGTGCGATGGCTCAACATCAGTTCTCGAACATCGAGCGTGTCGTCTAGTGGCTGACGAGTGTGTTGTTGGTACAAAACCCGTCAAGTACATCCCGTCCATAACTATATATCAACACTTTCAACAGTTCCAATGGCAGCTTGGCGTCTATGCGCAAAGTGACCCTCTGCTACTGCCACACGTTTGCAACCAAGAGGCTCACCACGCTTGCTTGCGTCCCAATTGTCGCATTCGAGTACGGCCCAGCCCACGAAATGCCAAAGAATCCATCGACTTCATCATTCGCACCCACAGAGGCAACGTTGCTCGCGAGATAGGCACTGAACGGTCTGTCGGCCAGCAAAATGTTCAACTCGGCCAGATTTCTGCCAAAGATGCCCTTGAACGCCTGCTGATCATTGTCACAGTCCGCCGGCTCGCACCCGTATTCCGTCAAGATCCCGTTCGGCGACAGCACCGGGCTAGCCAGCACAGCATTCGCAATTGCGGTCGCAGTATCGAGGTACGACACGTTCTGCGTTGCCTTGTACAGCTCTGCCGCAGCGCCCAGAATCACACCCTGGTTATACGACCACTCCGTCTCACCGTTGTTGACACAGTCGTCCGTCAAGCCGTCGTTCACCAAGCTGTCCGAGTTGATCATGCCTGACTGCACAAACCAGTCCCACTCCGCCACCGCCTTGCCAAGATACTCCGTGTCCCCTGGGATGCGGTTGTGCAACGAGGCCGCAAGCTTCATGTACAGTTCGTTGCTAATGGCGTTCTTGTACGTCAGGTCGGGAATATCCCAGATCACACCGCCGTTGCAGGTCCAAGTGTTCCAGTAGCTGTAGATGTAGGCCTCGTCGAGCTGCGCAATGTCGAGATAGGTGCGGTTGCCCGTGAGGTCGTACATGCGGACCAGCGCGAGAGCCCACCAGCCTGTGTCGTCGGTACTATCTGCGCGGAAGTCACCGTTGCCTTCGGGCCACCATGCTAGGGGCCCAGATTGGGCATTGACGGTGTATTCGGCCATGCTGAGGTATTTGGTGTCGCCGCTGATGTACACTGGTTCATCATAAGAAAGGAAGTGTTCGTGTAGTGTTGAATCTGCAGGATGGGTATTCTCCAGCAACGATGGATCCCTGAGGCCTTGGTAATGAGAATAGATATACTTACTATAGTCACAGACAGCCTGAAGAGCAGTTCCCGTCACCCACCAGGCTACAGAAGTATTCTAGCACGAAAAGTCAGTGTTTTCTAAGCTCATTGGAGTTGATCTTCCTAACCACAATCGCTCACCCATCGTCCGTCTGTCTGGTTATACCTGCGTCAAAACACTATTAGCACTCATCTGTAGGACGACGATATTTAAGAAACTGCCACAAAACAAACAACAACAAAAAAGAAAGAAAGAAAAAACCCCCAAACCCACCACGCCGTGTTCATGGCATCAATAGCGGTTACAATATCACTGCAATCCGCACTGGATACCCCTTTCCTGCTCAACTCCTCAACGGTTACATTCTTGAGCGAGTGTGAGTCTGATAACCCAAAGACCTGACCGAACCTGAGCAACCCAGCAACAGTGATTGCGAGATGCGTGTAGCGTCTCATGGTCAATCGAGTGTTCAAAGTGGTAACAAAAAGGAGTGTTACACAAATAGAGTCTATTCGGCGCTCCAAAACAAGCGATGACACTCCAAATGCGTGTGCACTGGAGGCAATTCTGAAAACGGGAAACAGACTGTATGTATACTGTTCTTCGAAAGCTCAATATTGATGGGTCGAAGGATAGATTATCCACTCGATTTCGCACTTTGCAGTCTGATATGATGTTTATGAGTAATTAAACAGGACGGCAGCGACTTGAAGATTTATTAAATCTTAAATGAAAAGTCTTGTAGCGTCCTCAAGAGCTTGAAAATGACCATTCAAACCCAGATGAAGTGCCTGAGTAAAAGTAACGATCAGATAGCCGATATGAAACTACCCAGACCAAGAATTATGCAGAGGTATCAGGACTCGTGATGTGGAAACCTGGTGTAGAAAGTCAGAAGAGCGCGTCGTCGTGATATGATCATGCCGAAATCGAGGTCAACAGCCGTTGACATTTCCACACATCACGATGAACAAGACTTAAAACAGAAACAAAGCACAACTTGCATCGCTATATGCATGATGGACTCTGTTCTCCGAAAACTGCGAAAACATGGCAAGCAAACGGGCACCAAGCCTTGTCTCTCTAATCCATACGTCCATGATCAAATTGCTCTACACCGCACACTGGACCACTGAGAATCACGTTCAAAGCTATAAAGATGGAAAATCCACTTCTTCCATAGATATCAGAACTTGGAACCACATATACGGGAGACGCCAGTGTGCACGGCATCAGCCGCGACACGCACGGCGCAGGGGCCGATGATGTTGTGCAACTGTTCAATTAGTGCTGTTTGAGTCTCCTATTGATGCTGTGATCTCCGAGACTCTTGTCTTTCCTGATACGAAATTGAGGCGCGCAGTAGCAACTCCTTAAACCAAAAACTGCCATGTGGCTTGGAACCATGGCATATAATACCCAAAGTCTATGCAGAACAGTACCTGAACAGCAACCACATGGCGCGTGAAAAGGCAGCCTCTGTGCCGTGAAGACCTGACTATGGAAGCTGATAGGTTCAGCCGATCAGTCGGTCTGATACTATTGACCTACTGCCATAGTCCCACGATATCCATGTTCAGAGGTCTTGTTCAGACTCCCGGCAGCGAATAGTGTACCATGTATTCGTTGTCTGTAGTACGGTTTGGTCTTGTTATAAGCACATCGATGTGCAATCTCCAATTCTTGTCGGTATGCAGCGCAAGGCAGACTGTGCGAGTCTTTACTCGGATCATCACTTAATTGTATGTGTCTATAGTGTTTCGCTGGACCATGCTCCATGCTTTATAATGGGACAAATTGCTTTCACTTTACATTAAAAGGACGCGCAACCAGAGCCATGGGCGGCTGTGTTGCAAAAGTGCAGGTCATACTTTGACCTTTTTCGAGAAGCCCCTTCAAAATCTACCCCGATTCCGAAACTGACTCCACATGTATATCTTAAAATGCAGTGTGATCTCCTGATAACGGTATTGAAGCAGGATCCCAGACACCAAGAAGTTTGTCCTGCGCATGTCTAACATGTGGAACTGTCGGTGATGACTTCGTCAGTCATAATTACAACACCAAGCAGCCTATATGTGGGGCCAGTGTTAATCAAAAGATTTGGACAACAGCTTTCTGTCTTGCGAACTTCAATCCAGTAGTCTGTTGCTTGAAAGGGTGTTAATGCAGTTCTGCTGACACGTTCCATCAAGGTACGTCCGGTGACAACCACATTGGGCGAACGGGGTCATCACAAAGCATTGGACATTGAGTCTATATCATGTGAGCTCGTAATCAGGCAGACCTTGGATGCAATCTTGTGGTAAACAGCAGATGATGAATCTTACTATATCGAACAAGATAACAGTCTTTGGTCGTGATTGTCGCTGGAAAGCCAGTGAGTTGTAGAAGAGGTTGAGGATTCTGGTTGCGCCTTGAGTCTCTCGAGCTTAGCGGTTTATTGGATAAATCGAAGCGCAATTCTGGTGTCAGAAGACTGATGAAATGGACCCCAACTCTCAAAAAAGATCATCAACCTGTAACAATACTCTCAGGATTTCTATTGTTTTCTGTTATATACTCCAACCTCAATCGTTTCTAGAAATAAATTTGGAAACGTCAACGGAATATCAACTGGAGATTACATGCTGAAATGTGGTACTGATTGGAAGCAAAATAATATTCGTATTTTATTACCATCAGACTTGTTCAAATTCGAAATTCAATTCTACGAGATCCCATGGTAACTCTAATAATACCAGATCCCGAATACATTCAAACTGTTGTTTGATTTCGATCAAGTTGCTACATTTAAGAAATCACTTTAAACAGCAAAATACCCTATTGATGCACAAGTAAAATGTCGAGGAAGATATATCGCCGGACAGAATTTGGCCTTCCCATGAACTAGCTCAAATGAAGTCACGAACCAAATATCACCTCATTGATTGAATAGAGAGCTTACATAATGAACTCTATAACTTAATTTGTTGGCAACGTGAGTTGGGCTCAAAATCATTGATATTTAACAGTTGATCATTCTTTCAACTGTGGCTGTTGCTACACCCTCCGCAACGCCGACTTCCATTGGCCGAATCGCAGCGAGTCTCTTTGTGGCGTCGAGATTCTGGATGGTTTCGTGCGCATTGGCAATGGATGGCAAGCCGAGGCTTTTGGCAGTGCGTATGAACCGCTTGCCCAGGAGCCTGCTTGCTCCCACTGGGCTGCCGAGGATGAGGACATTACACCATCAGTATAATTCGGGGCGTCTTCGCCTCGGGGTTTCAAGATAGTTGCAGCGAGTATCTTTTCATACACAGATGGCCGGATGAGCGAGTCGGAGTCTTCCATAAAGTGTCTCCTGATCCAGAGTGACATTTTAACCACGCGATACCACCTCCCCATGATTCGTCTTTGGAGCAGACCATCGTCGACCCTCTTCGCCATGTTTATACCAACAGACATCGCATACACAACGACACCATGATCCATCAACCGCTGCTGCAACTCTTCTCGACATGCCGAATGTCTGCACTCACGAGGCCGCGAGCTCGCCCTTTTCGTCACTTTGCATATCGTCGGGAGTGGCGCACATCATGTGTTGAGCAGGTCACTGCAGCAAAGACTCGATAGAGAATCAAGCAGTCAAGCGAGATTTTGGAAGAAGGAGGTGAGAATAAGAGGAAAAGAATTACGAGAATCGGCCAGGATATTGCCAAAACGGAAATTTCCCACGTATACATCTCCGGTTTCACACCTGTTAAAGCCCCACGGGGAATTACACGACAACACGATGACCTCACATCTAACCCTAAGTAGATAATGCGACTAATAAATACAAAGCGCCTCTTGAAGCCTTCTTTCAAAGCGCTACCAAATACAGCCGCTTGCTTCTGAGGGTTGTATTGCAGACCGCTGTTTCTGTATTGATGCAGGTTTTGGCTCGTTTTGGCCACTACGGCACGTTGTTAAGCGGAGTATTACTTGACGATGAAGTTGAGTTCTAGTTTTGAGATTGTGGAAATAGTTTCTCTTGTTTCTCTTTTCCTTTTATTGAATTCGAGGCCTTATTCCCGTTCTTCACCAACATAACGTAACCATAGGCCCTCGCAATGCGACTATACTTGGAAACAAGAATTGCAAACTGACTAGTGTGATATAACGACATCGTGGTTCCCTAAAGCCGAGCACGACGGTGGCATTCAAATGGGAAACGCTGTCCAAAAGGCAAAATAAAGCATTCTTGCATTAAGGTATTGTGAGATTGACACCTTACTATAGAACGGTCGCTGGTTGGGTCACCATCAACAGATCATACCCGAATATAACCACTATTTAGTCTGCCACAACAATCCTAATCACTTCGCTCAGAAACTAGAATCATTAACCAGAACATCAATAGTAAAAAAGCCATCATGACCTACAATCAAACCTCTGGTGCCTCTGATCCAGAGCCTAACGCACAGGCACAGGCTCCTCAGGCTCCATCAGCATCCACACTCTCACCCTCAACAACCAATGCCACCAACCCCACTCCAGCAATCCCCTCCTCCCTCGCACCACCTCGCCGTCGCAAACGTGTCATCGTCGCTCTGACAGGCGCAACCGGCGCCCAACTCGGCGTCGCAACTCTGCTCGCGCTCCGCCGCCTCTCTATTGAAACCCACCTCATCATCAGCAAATGGGGCGACGCAACCCTTAAGTACGAAACGGCCTACACCCCGTCTGCTGTCCGCGCCCTCGCAGACCACAGCTACTCAAACCATGACCTCGCCGCGCCCATCGCCAGCGGCTCGTTCCGCGTTGACGGCATGGTTGTCGTCCCTTGCAGCATGAAGACGCTTGCGGGGATCAACGCGGGCTACTGCGACGATCTAATTTCTCGCGCGGCGGACGTCATGTTGAAGGAGAGGAAGAGGCTTGTGTTGGTCACGAGGGAGTGTCCCTTGAGTGGCATTCATTTGCAGAATATGTTGTCGGTTACGCAGCATGGGGCGGTGATTTTCCCACCCGTGCCGGCATTTTATATTCGTCCGTCATCGGTGGAAGAGTTGGTTGACCATACGGTGGGGCGAGTTTTGGATTTGTTTGATTTGGAGACGGATACCTTTAGCAGATGGGAGGGATTCCAAAAGGCTTGATGAGATTGTGCTAAGGTATGCACAGTCACCGCCCAAGGGAACGTGAAGAGCGACGAGTATATCTCACACGCCGAGCTTTCAACGATTATCAGCAAAGAGATTTGAAAGCTTGGAAGGGACACCAGTGGTATACAACTCACCATGAGCAGCTGGTGTGACCAGCAAAAAGCATAAGACAGACACCCACATAGCTAGCTTTAGTTCAGGAAGATACGTCCGCTGTTGGCGACAAGGAATAATCAAGAAGGAATACGAGTAATGAAGAACCAAAAGAGTAACATAAACCAAACGCCCAAAGACGTGTACCATTTTGAAATCAGAGCCCGGCTCATCTAGTTGTAATTCAGCGACCCAGACGCCTAGCCCTTGGCTAGATAGATGACAGGTACTCATATACCATAGCCAATGCCTGTCTCTGCTTTGACACTCCCAATATCCTCCCAGTCATTCCATTTATATCCATTACGCCGGAGCCTTGCCAGGCGATGCTTTCTTGGTACGTTCAATCATATTCAGGACACCAAAAAGAAAAAGAGTGACCCCAGCAACATGTCTTGGGCAATCCATCTGACCTCGTGCCCGTAACGAATACCGCTCATATATTAGCAGTCTATCCAATCAGAATTCAGACTTCTTTACATGCCGCCGCTTTTCCGTCTTGCTGCTCCTCCTCGGAAATAGTTGTAACTCATTGGGTCAACGTCGTAGTCGGGCTCGTTCTGGGGTAGGTTGCCATATCCGCCTACGCCACCTCCGAGCCCACCAAACTGGCCCGGTGTCCGACCGTCTGCAACTTGAGAGTCATAGCCGCCAACGGAATCATCGTGGGGTCTAGACATGGGAGCAGCTGACCGGACAAGGTTAGACATTGACTCGCTTGCTGCCACGAGACCGTATGGGCTTCGGGTACGCGATGGATACTCCGTGCTGGGAGGCCCGTAAGCAGCCGTCATGCGAGGCGAGGCCGGTCTGTTCGGTGCCGCATAGGGTGAATTATATGTCGCATCGCCTCCATTGACCACGGATGGCGCATATCCTCCCTTGTGTGTGTTGTGTAGCATTCCTCCCACTGGTGTTGCAGGTCTGGACTCGGTATCTGACCCGCCCCAGTTGCTCGATGGCGTTCCTGGCCTATACATGTCGATGGCTGACCCAAGCTCTTCAGCAAACTCTTGACGGTTTTTGAAGTATTCGAAATCCAAGCGACCCTCGGGTACAATTTCGAATCCGGAGAGTCCACTGCCAACAACCTTCCCAGGCTTGCCAGAGTTCATAGGGTCGAGCGCATACGTGTCGCTGTAACCGGACACACTGGTTCCGTCGCCCGAGCCAGCCTCCCGGCCATCGCTGAGGCGACCGCGGTATACACTAGCGAGGATGTTTTGAGCCTTGGCGTGCACCATGGGTGTGATAAGCGGCCTATACAAGACTGGATGTCCAAACTTGGCCGCAAGGCGGTCGCCTCGCAAGTTCTCCTTGTGTGCAATGCCGACTTCGACCTCTGGTCCGTGAGGCACAAAGCGTGTGCTGTAGTAGTGAATATTGTCGTCAAACGTCTTGGCGAAATAGATCTTGGCGCCAATCACAAACAGGGGTAGCGGTACGATTGTCCAGACCTGAATGTAGGTGCCCCAGCCTCTCTCGAAAACAACCAGAAACACAACCAGGTTCGACAGGAACAGCGCAAAGAGAAGCCGATTAACCAACACACGCCAAGACATGCCACCACTCTCGTTCTTGGTGATAAAAGTATACATGAGCAGATACTTTTTCAGGATGCAGTCAATTATGAAGAAGAGGGCGACGGCAGGGAGCACAAGGGGCTGAATAGTTCCATAACAGAGGGCCACGGTGCTGTAAAAGAGGGCGTAGTTGTAGTGGCTGGCATAGTCAAATGGTTGTGGAGCGCTGAGCTCGATCATTTCGCGTGGCGTGGGGGAGCCCAACTTTCGCTGGAATAGAGCGACAAGCAATTGCCACACCTGCGCCAGATCGACAGCTGTACTCAATTGCCGTTGCAAGAGATAGGTGATCCAGTAAGGCGAGACAGAGCATAGTGCAACCATGATCGAACTTCCAAAGTTTTCCGCGACAATAGCCTGCCAGGCGTCTGTGCCTTTGTTGGTGGCGGCGACGACGGCCGTGACAAAAGTCCACAGTCCACTGAATAGGGAAAAGACGACCAGATTGTTGAAGATGAAGAAGCTGTACAGCTTGGCAATAACATGGCGCTCTCTGCCCGATTTGGTCTTGTCTCCACTTCTAATGGAGAGTCGTCTGAAAATGATTGGGAGCAGAATATAAATTGCGGAGGAAATTGCTGGAGACGCAATACCCTGGATAATAGCCCACAGGATTGGTTGGGCGCTCAATGATGTCTGGAATGCTGGCCAAAGCAACCCCAAATTGTTGAAGCTAACAAGAAAAATGGCAATCATGGCGTTAGGCGCGATCCAGACCAGAGTGAGAAGAGCGATCCAGAGGTTGATGATCAACCTTTTCCGTAGTCGAGTGGATGGCGTCAGCGACATGTTGGCCCAGATGATATCGCTTGGACGAGGTGCGAGTCTTATAGTCGCTCCTTCCGGCTTCTTCTTGCGAGCCATGTATGCAATTGCATGAGCTTCATTGATCTCCGAGTAAGAGGCGAACCCGAACGGCTTGGTGTTCCTCTTGTCAACGTGAACTCTGGCCTCCTTGATATCGAATTCAAGCGTCTTGATTCGTTGTGTCAAGTATTCGATGGCGTCGAGCTTTTGACCCTTGGGGTATGTTGCAAAGGCTCGATCCTTCTTTGAGGGTGGACACATTGGCCTTGCGGCTGGGAGATTATGTGGATCCTTGAGATATCTGGCCAAGACCTTTTCGAGTTTCCTGACAACGCGGTTGTGTTCAGCGACAATGTCTGGCAATTCCTTGACATCTCGAGCAATCGCTGTCCTAGAAAACGACGAATTGGGAGCGATAAGGTCGATCATCCGGGCGATGCCCTCGTCGGAGCTTAATTTTTTTGGTATATCGTATAGCTATACAAAGTGATGGTTAATATGCAGTCGCAATCAGTATTGGCTGACTTCACATCACTCACCATGAGCGTCCGCGCGTGTAGACTGGCCTGATACTCAGGACTCTCAAAATAGTCGCGACGCAAGTGGAGAACCTTTCTATAATTCCACCACAACGAGCCCAAGACTGCAATGTTGTAAAGCCATGCGCATAGGACGGTACCCCACTGCGCATTGTTCCAAGCATTTTGGGGCGTGAGCCGGATGGCCCAGTTGACACCCTCCGACTCGATCGACAGCAAGTAGTTGACGGGAATCAGAATGGCACAAGCGGCAACGGCCATGACCAAGAACATGTTACGGCACATCTCGTTGAACCGCATGAAAATGGCCGCATCGAGTCCCGCAAGGCGCACTAACTCCTTCTCCTTTGTCTTCCACAAGGGACTAATCCAGGCAAACGGCCCTTTACCCAGAGGCGGCGGCGCTTTTGATTCGTCGGCATGCTTGAGCTTTGGTGCATAAACGACGGTGTGGTATGGTCGAAAGAAAGAAAAGAGGATAATGACTGCGGCAGTCACGCCGAGGGAGGAGGCCAAGGAGGCTAGAATAGAGGCGGATTGTACCTGTGGGATAAAGCAGAGATGCGTCAGTCGCTGTGCTCCCTGATTGGATATAGGAAATGCTTCGTGTAGGGCAAGCACACCTCGCTCTTGAAAGGATCTTGGAGAAGACCGAGTAGTGTCTGTGCGGCCTCATCATCTCTAATGTGCAAAGGCACCGTCGAAGGCGCCGTAGAAGCCATGGTGGAAAGGATATTGGTGCCCTGCAAGGGCAAAGGGCTTGTTTTGGCCCTATCAATCCACTGTTTTGCTGGCAGCAAAGGCACCTATCGGTGGCGACGATGATGGTGGCGATCGGCGTGTATTGGAGGAGGAGGACGTCGTCGACTTGTCTCGGCTACCGATGCTGCCAGGTCGACTGGCGTTTGTTGTTGTTGGAAGGAAATCCAGAGTCCTTGTAAGACGGTGCGCCAGGAGAAGAAGCGGCACTCAGTAGCCGACCAACAGTGCAGAGCAGCAACAAAAGAAGCAACACTGAGCGTTGGCGTTGGCGTTGGCGTAGGGCCAAAAACGGCGGGCAGGCCCGAGAAAAGGTCGTGTCGCGGGTTGAGACAGCGGTCGCACGACAGGACAAGAAAAAGCAGCGTAGGCCCAGGCCAGACCCTGCGGTGCTTCTGACTCTGACTCTGACAGGCAAAGATCGAACAGGTGAGTGTCAAAACGAGGGACGTTGCGGAGTAGTGGATGAGCGCTGGTCGAGCCGAGTTCGAGACGGGCAAGCGAGTGGATGGTGGTGGATGAACGACTGTCGAAGAGTATGTTTGGTGGTGGTGGCGGCGGCGGTGGTGGCTGTGGTTGCAGTTGTAGATTGTGGTTTGGACTGTGGTTTGTCCTCGAGATTCTGGTTCGGGCTGTGGTCCAGCCAGGCGGGTGCTGAAAGGGAGGGTCCAGGCACAATGGTACAGTGGACAGGGGGTAAAGAGGGCCTGAGCGGATGACAACACCAATGACGACAGTCGCTCACCACCCATTGGCCTGGTCTGCCAGTCCTGCCCAAGGCGTGCCTAGTCCAAGAGATCCGCTGCTGCCCTTTCCCCTCCGAGCGCTCTGTTGTGCGTGGCGCCGTTGTGGAAACGATTTTGGTCGTTTCGTTTGTGGTTTCCTTCTTTTTGGCCCCGACTGTGGCCTCTGGCAGACCGTGTGCTGGTAGCTGACTAGTGGTTTGACTCGGCGCTACAGCCAAAGAGACTTTTGTGTCTGCAAGTACCTTGGTAAGTACTTGCCGAGGGACGTATATACCCCATAGCCAACTTTGACTGCCCGGCCCTGCATCATTCTGGTTATCTGATGTGCAAACTGTGACTGGCGAGCGAGCGTCCCTTCCATCATGTCCTCAGTGGAAAGCTTGCATTGATGATAATGATCATCACAAAGGCATCGCCTCGTTTTCGAGAGAATTCACCCAGGTTCGTACGTACAGCCTATTAAGCTCAAGTCCCCTGGCTATCACTGAGGCGGTAGGCGCGGGCCCTCAGGGGAGACCCTTGCCTAGCCCCCGGCTGAATAAATTGACCCTAGCAGGCCTGCCCCAGACAGCTTTGGACACTCAGGTGGAGCCCCTGGAGCAGCCCACCCCATCCCCCTGATCTGACCCGATGACCTCAGAGGGCCGTCGTATCGGGGGTTCTGGAGGGCAGTATCTGCTATTTTTACCCATTGGCTTTCTGCCAAGGCTCAAGTGTGCTGCTGTGCTGATATGTACATGGCAGGGAGAACACTACGCTTGAGACAGCACGCGGACCAGACAGATATCGTTCAAGCTTGAGTGTGCAAAAGCTCTGGTGCGACCAGCTCGTGGAAACGTCCCATCGACCCGCCGACAGCACGGGGAAAACTCGAAGAGGCCACAGAAAAGATCAAGAGGCTCGCAGGCAACGGCGTGTGGCTAAGTCGCCGTTTGGGGCGCAGCATTCTCCAGATTCACCAGGCCACAAACGCTACCACCAACCTCAGATTTACCAACGCCCTGGAGAATTCTCGAGGCGTCCAACAACATTTCCTTGCAAAGCAAGTACTGCCAGGCATTGCCACGCCTTCTGTGTCTGTCAGGCCCTTTTCCTCAACCTCCGGCTTCCACCAGAGTTCTATGCAACGGGGACCCTACCTGCAGCATAAGGTTACATTCTCGATACTGAACGTCTCGGTCCACCATATCAACATGGCAATATCGCATTTGGTACCGACGCACCGAATACCACTGGAATTTGCATTCATCAGTCGATTACCGAGCCAGTATCATATCGTGTTGTTCTGCTTCGGTTTACTCAAGTTCCTTTTCTTGTTACTAATAGTGCTCTGGACTTGCCACTACGATGACTCTTACAACACACTTGACGACGCATGCGCTACTAAAAACCACTCGCCGAGACATCCAGACCCGAGACGATCGTCCGCTTTTGCGCCGGGATGACGTCCAAACACTTCGTATCAGTTCACTCAACTGCCTTCCCTACTACTTTTGCGTTGACAGCGCTGTCCCAGGCAGCACACGTAATGCAAAAAGCTACAGACTCGGTAACTGAAAATCTCAACTGGTGAGCAAAGCAGAGCACTGCATAAACGTGACCGACAGCTGCAATACATTTATCCGGTCGAGCAGTAAGCAAGTCAGTTTCTAGGGTCTTTCAAAGCAAAACGGACTGTTTATCGTTTACGTATGGCCTGCGTGTACGTTCAACTACTATTGTTGATCAGATGAATTGAGTTTTCGGAGCCGCGACACCACAATCCCCCTCCACAGCTTCACCAATAGATTCTCACCCGTGATCCACCATTCTAACCTGTGCTTCAGCTTGTTAATTGCGCGCTTGGCTCTACTCCACACGATTCTCTGCGGAGTACATGTGTCAGCGGCAATTACAATCGTAGCATTGACTATGTACTCTAGCTGGCCCAGGACCCCGCTGGCGGCAGTTTGTTGAAAAAGTCCAGCCCTTTTCTTAGCTCAGTGGACCATAGGCACTATAAGAACATTGAATGGCTAGCACAGGGCGGGGAAAAGGACAGGAGAAGAATCCACACTTTGCTAAATGCCGCTTTTTCTTCTCGTCTATCCGTCTCTCCCTCTCTCGTTCTCCATCTTTTGTGGAGGCATACTGATGTGTAAGCCAAAGGGTTGGTCAGAGTGCTGGCAAATTGAGTATGCCTCCGAGGACTTCATCACTGCGATCATAATGCAAGCATAACTAGTTACTCGACTCCTCTAGATCTTCTGTTGTATCCGTCTTCTTCTTGAAAGGAAAATAACAAAAGACTTCAACGTCACGTGAGTACACAAGCAGTACATCAACGAACATCCCCGCTATCCCACGCCAATCCACAACTATCTGCTCCGAGGGGAGTTTTGCTCATACTGGATGCATTGATGCAAATTGCAATCGTAATGTGCTCAACGACCAAGTACAGATTTGCTAGTTTTATCTCTACCTGCTTACCATAAAACGCCCCAACATTGCAATGTATTCCACTGACGGGCAGGGTGCATTTGGCAAAAACATTTTGACAAGCGTGGTCCCACCGCGGTCGCTCAAGCCAGACGAATAACTTCTCCCATTCAAAGCAGCTAGCGACCTCACTTCAATCTTTAAAAGTGAGAGGTTCTGCATCGAGTCGCGGAGGACTCTGCATCAGCACTGCGTAGATTGGCAGTCGGTTGGGGTTCTGTCACTTGTAGGTACGTATGCACTTCATTATTAAATGATTAAGGTTGCCATTAGATTCCATCGTGCGTAGCTGTTCAACGTTCCAACTACATGTTGAAGTATGCTGTCAGCCAGATACCTAAAGCAAATAAACCAAGAATACATGTCAAAGGTTCAGGAACTCCCCAATAACTATGAAGCAACCCGATTACATTTTTCTGTCCAAGTTCCAGGATGACGTTGGATCCTCCCGCTTTCTGGAAACAGAATGCAGGCATGGTTCGACACAAAAATCATCATGCTCACTTTTCTTGCTCAATCTCATCATATCCAACCACGGATTCTGCTTCGTCGAGCCCGTAAAGTCGACCGAGGGATCAACAGATCATCATTCAACTGGCAGGCTTTGGCTCCGCCGCAACGCTTTTATTCAACGCGACCCTGGCTGCGGGTCTTGCGCTCGGTTCGTCCGGCGGGAACGGCAGGAGCGGCTTCCTTCTTTGGCTTTTTGTTGCCCTTGTTGGTAGCCTTCGTCTTCACATCATCAACCACATCCTTGGCCTTGTCCACCGCCTTAGCAATGGCTCCCTTTTGCTTTTTGGGGTTTGGTTCTCCAGTCTCGTCAATGCCATCAGCATCCGCTTCAGCTTTGCGCTTCTGGTTCACGGGCTCCTCGTGATTCGCAGTATTCACGGCGGATCCCGTAGTCACCGCAGCCGGAGCCGCGGTGGTGCTAGCCAATCCAGTGATATCGGTAGCTGGGGCAGCAACCGGCGCGCTGGCGCCGGCACTAGCACCAACAGCTAGTGTCGGAGCTGGCTCAGCAGGCTTCTCGGGAGCCTCCGGCAAAGTCGCATCCTTCATGTCAAGGTCAGTCTTTTCGGCTGATGTTGAAACCGATCCCAGAGCTCCCGGGGCTGCGGTGGATGTTGACGTTCCTAACGGGACGCCATCCGTCGTTTCGTTGTCCTTTGTCTTTGAGTTTATCGCATCTGTGCTTGGCGCACCTGCTGTTGAGGCAGAGGCCCCATCAGCAAGGCCAGCAGAGGCACCAGTCTTGGACTCAACATCCTTATCGGCTCCATTGAGCACCGGAGCAGCGGCCCCTGCCGGCGCAGAGGACTCTGTGGGAGGTGCAGTGGTTGAAGCAACCGAGGTTGGGTCGGCCGCCTGTTTAGACTGCTCAGGCACGAGGGACTCGAGTTTGCTTCCAGTGCCATTGGTGCCGGTCTCGTTGTCTCCAGAAGCTGCGGTGCTGCCATTAGTTGCGGCAACCGGCTTGTCTGCTTGCTTGTGGACGTCTGGCGCAACCGACAATGGCTCAGTCACTTTGGATGCAGCCGGCTCGGAGGGGTTGCTGGATTGTGTGTCTGCGAATGGATTCTTGTCAAGCGCGTTGTCGCCCGTAGTCGCGGATGCTGGCGCGTTGACGGGAGCTGTCGCATTGTGGGTTTAGACGTTAGCAGCTAGACTCAACCGCGTTGCGCGCCCAGATGTCGCTGGTGTAGGCTTGGCGACAGACGCATCGCGAAGACTCTACGAGCCTCACTCGAGGTCAATTGGTTCGCCAACAAGTTGCGCAGCCGCGAATTGAGCCAATAGGGGATGGTAATTGAGGCCAGTGATGGCAAGCTTACCTGCGCTGGTAACGGAAGCTGCGCTGTCGGCCATTGCGATGACGTAATTTCAGGACGCGTTGGTACCAATTGCGATGGAGGCTAGTTCGAATCTCAAATAATGCGCAGCTCCCCTGTGGAAAGATAGGATAGCAATGAGATGCAAGAATTGTTTGTGGGTGTTGGTTTGAGGTAGGTATGGTGACGGGGCTCGAGAAAGCGGAGGAGACAGAGTTGAAAGGAAAAAGGTTCGGAAAGGAGAACTGGGAACAGCCGGCGCTGGGCTGGGGGAAAAGAGCAGCAGCGAGGCGTGAGGTGAGGTTCGGTTCGCAGTGGTGGTGCTGTGGTGCTGTGGAGGCTGGGCCTGCTTGCGTACGAGGTTGCCGGCTAACATCTTCCCACCAGATCTGGGTGTGCTGCTGTTGCCCGGGTTCCTGGGGCAGTGGAGTTGGTGCTACAAGAAGTATGGGACAGTCGCACTGACCATACTGGGTACTTTGATACTTGGACCTCAGCTCAGCTCGCTCGTCGTCCTTCCAAGCTTCTCCACCCTCGACAAGGAACCCAAAAACGTCAGATGCGGGTCGGCAGGTCGAACACGATCGAACTTCTCCTGCAACAAAGCCTCCGAGCGCATTCAGCAGCGTGCAGACACCCATTGCGACTCTCCAAGCTGCAGAAAGCCTTGAGCATCTGTTTGAGCTAAGCCATCACCTGGGTACAAGCTCAAGTCGTCCTTTTGCACCCAAGCCGAGCGCGAGAGAGATGCAGATCTGGGCTTGACAGATCAGAGCCTAGATCTTAGTTTTGGATTGTACATACATGCTGCAGCATGCAAGGCCCTGCAAAATGCCGATTGGGGCAGACTGGTAATTGGTGTCAATCGTGGTATTGACCGATTTAATTCACTCAACCCGTCTTCGTGGACTGACTGCGACGACTGTCGAAGTGACTTGATGCTAACACGACTCAACGACAGCGGTCGGACAAGATTGCAAATTCTTCGGAAGCTTTTCCTGAGCAACAAATGCTGAAGCACCATTACTTGACTGTCACGACGGATAGTAGTGAGAATGAAAGCGTTGGTAGTTTCTGTATGTCGTTAGGTAAGCTCTGAGTATCACCAAGCAGGATGCATAGTTACAGGTCGTCGAAGTCTTGGCCGCCAGCTCTATTGCTTCGACATCATGGTTGATGCTGGCGGATTTGATCTGCGCGCACTTGCTTATCGAATCAGTAGAATATCTCTTGGCTCTCTCCATCCCGTCTAGCCTTTCGTCTCCCTCCAAAGCAGCAGCGGCGCTCCGCGCTGTGTCCTGAGCCCCGTTCCGCCCCAACTCCTCGCCTCCGCCAAGCGCGCCGAGCCTCAACCACAAGTCTTGGTGCTTTTGAATTGTAGCGTCGGAGCGCTGTTTCTCCTGGCTCCTGATGGGTATCCTCGCGGGAACCTCTGCTAACGATGAGTCGTAATCGCTTTGAGGGGCTGCAGGGGCCTTGGCGAGCGGACTGGATGGCCGTACAGTCCAGGACACCCTGAGGATTTCACCATCGTGACTTGTAGAGCCAAATGCTCGGCCATCTTGGCCTCGCTCGGCACTGCAAGGCCTCCGTCATCGTCTGGGGTGCAAGCATTGCCTTATTGGCGGCTTGAGCCTCTGTATGAAAGCTGCGAACAGCGACTGATCATCCAAGAAACGGGTATATAAAGGCACGCTGCGCCTCTTGGGCTGAACTCTGGTCCAAGGTGAGGATGACATAGATATCAAGAGGAACTACAAATCTTGATAGATACATCTATCCATCCAGATCTTTAGCATCAACCTCCAAGTTGCGAGCTACACAATTGATTCAACCACTAGTTCAGACGCAGTCATTGCTCTATGGTACAACAGACTCCACTTAGCCCCCGGCTTCCAAGATCCTGTTAGCAGTCCAACATGTCTCAACAACTTGATCAACACCCGTTTCTTCTATCACCAGAGCAGGTTGCAGCTTCGCTGGACACCAGCATAGAACGCGGGCTGGACAATGCGCAGGTCGCACGCAAACAACAGGAAAACCCACGAAATGAGCTGCTTGTCCAAGGCTCCATAGCCTGGCACAAAATCCTCCTCAGACAATTATGCAATGCTATGGTTCTCGTAAGTGATCCTCCTCTTTGTCCCTCTTCTCACACCAGGCATTCCAATGATCGGAATATTATACTGAGTATTGTTCCCACTAGGTTCTCCTGGTCGCTACGATTGTCAGTTATGCTATCCAAGACTGGGTCGAAGGTGGTATTCTGTCCTTCGTCATCTGTCTCAATGTTTCCATTGGATTTGTCCAAGAATATAGGGCTGAAAAGAAAATGGACGCTCTCCGAGCGTTGTCTTCGCCCTCTGCAACCGTCCTTCGTGATGGCGAAGTCAAAGTCATTGCAAAGTACGTCAACATCTATTTCACTGAAGTGGAATCCAAAATCTCCTTCCTTTTACTACCTTATTGTTGCCTTCCTCTTCCAGGGACTTACCCAGCGATTCTGTTTCGTTCTTCTGGCTGCTCAAATGGCCTTAAAAACTCGCTGACAGCTTTGCAGTCCCGAGGTTGTTCCAGGTGATATCATCATCTTGAAGATGGGTGATACAGTCCCGGCCGACTTGAGATTATTCGAGGCCATGAATCTCTGCTGCGACGAGCAGAGCCTGACTGGCGAAGCTGTTCCAGTCGATAAAATGACCAATGACGCTATTCTCATCCCTGGCACCGAGAAGGCCGCCACTTCTGCGGAAGAAATTGGCATTGGCGACCGAACCAACATTGCCTACGCCACCACGGGTGTTTCCAAAGGCCGCGGACGAGGAATTGTCATTGCAACCGGGATGAATACAGAAGTCGGCAAAATCGCGGCTTCTACCACCAAGAAACCAAGAAAGCCAGGCCGTTCAATGAATTGGAAGAAGTATGGCAAGACAGCACCCGTCAAAGGAGCCAGTAGACGGATCTACGACGTGATTGGCAAATTTTTGGGCCTCACTGAAGGAACACCGCTCCAAAGACGTTTAAGTCAACTTGCCTACTTCCTCTTTCTATGTGCTCTGATTTTGGCCTTGATTGTCTTTGCCGTCAATCGCTTCACTACATCTAATGAGGTCATTATCTATGCCATTTCCCTTGGCATAGCCATCATTCCTGAGAGCTTGGTCGCAGTCCTCACGCTCACAATGGTCATTGCGACTACGGTCATGACCAGGTTCAACGTGATTGTCAGGTATGAGATCCATCACATGCTACACTTATTAGCCTACAAACTAAAGTTTATTGTAGAGATCTGAGTGCTTTGGAAGCGCTCGGCGGCGTCACGAATATATGTTCAGACAAAACCGGTACCCTCACTCAGGGAGCCATGATCGTCCGTCAAGTGTGGCTTCCGCCAGTCGGAATCTACACGGTCCAAGATTCCGAGGATCCCAACAATCCGACAGTCGGCCGTGTTACCTACCGCGAAGACGTACCCAGCGAATCTAAGCAGTCAGTGACTTCGAAAGACTTTGACCAGGAAAGAAGTACTTCGGCGCTCAAGTTTGACATTCCCGATGAATCACCAAACTCGAAGCCGCCGGACCCAACTTCAGAAGACGATGCTAAAATAACACCTGCCATGCATAACTTTCTCCTTGCATCGTCACTTTGTAATCTGGCCACTGTTCGTTACGATGAACACTCATCCGAGTGGCACACCACAGGTGAGCCGACAGAAATAGCGCTGCAGGTGTTTTCACACCGTTTCGAGGTGCAAAAGAAGACTCTCGAATCGGAGGGCTGGAGCCAGGTTGCAGAGTTCCCTTTCAACAGCAATCTTAAGCGCATGACGGTCGTTTATAACGCCCCTGAGCGCGACTCATCTGATGTTGCCTCAGCCAACAGCATTATTTACTCCAAAGGCGCGGTGGAACGTGTTCTTGACCTTTGCTCCACCATCACAGATGGTGAAGCCCCGGAGTCTCTGACAAACAAGAGGAAGGAACAGGTGCTCGCCCAAATGGAGACTTTGGCTTCTCAGGGGCTAAGAGTCCTTGCCATTGCAACCAGGCAATGGGATGGTCGCTTCCCTGTCGTCGCTAGCACTGCTGCAGCAGATCACGATGCGTTGCGGAGTGAGGTTGAGAAAGACTTGACCCTGCTGGGTCTTGCTGGCATTTACGATCCGCCTCGGACAGAGACTACGCCTGCCATCTCCGAATGCTCCAGTGCTGGGATCACCGTGCACATGCTCACCGGAGATCATCTATCGACAGCTACCGCGATTGCGAAGGAAGTTGGTATTCTTCCCCAGAATCTGTCCGTTCTGTCTGCCGCAGTTGCCAGCTCTGTTGTCATGAAAGCTACCGACTTCGACAAGCTGACTGATGCTGAGATTGATGGGCTCGCAGAGTTGCCGTTGGTCGTTGCGCGTTGTGCTCCAGAAACCAAGACACGCATGATAGGAGCGCTCAGGCGGCGAAAGGCTTTTGCGGCCATGACAGGCGACGGCGTCAATGACGCGCCTAGTCTGGCCAACGCAGATGTCGGAATTGCCATGGGCAGCGGCTCGGATGTTGCCAAGTCAGCAGCCAAGCTGGTGCTCACAGACGACAAGTTCAACTCGATTGTCGCCGCAATCAAGGAAGGGCGCAGAATGTCTGAGAATATTCAAAAGTTTGTTCTGCATCTTCTTGCCTCCAATGTTGGTGAAGTGGTCCTCCTTGTCGCCGGTCTGGGGATCCAGGACG
This sequence comes from Coniella lustricola, assembly GCA_003019895.1. Classification (NCBI taxonomy): domain Eukaryota; kingdom Fungi; phylum Ascomycota; class Sordariomycetes; order Diaporthales; family Schizoparmaceae; genus Coniella; species Coniella lustricola. The sequence goes on along the minus strand of KZ678372.1, from coordinate 77,884 downwards.
CCTCTGGACTTTCTGTCTTTCCTGTTAGCCCACTTTCCATCTTGTGGATCAATATGATCACTTCATCTTTCCCTGCATTTGGTCTTGGTCGTGAGAAGACACCAGCCGACATTATGCTCAAGCCACCACAAACCAAGAGCATATTGACCAAGCAAGTCATTACCGACATGATCGTCTATGGCCTTCTCATGGGCACCTGCTGCCTCACGACCTTCACCATCATCATATACGGCGTCAATGACGGCCAGCTAGGTCTTGACTGCAACCGGTACTTTTCCGAAGAGTGCAGGCCGGTTTTTCGAGCTCGCGCCACCGTCTTTGCTGAGCTTACCTGGCTTATCCTCATCTCAGCTTGGGAAATCAAGCACCTCCGCCGCTCCATGTTTGCGCTGCACCCCGAAAAACCCGGATTCTTCCAATTCTTCCGTGACATCTACGACAACCGGTTTTTGTTTTGGGCAGTACTTATCGGAATGCTCTCAGTGTTTGTCACTGTCAACATCCCTAGGCTCAACACGGATGTTTTCAAGCAAGCCCCCATCACGTGGGAGTGGGCGCTGGTTGTGGGGTTTTCTCTTCTATACGTGGCGGGTATGGAGTTGTGGAAGATGCTGAAGCGCGTCAATGGCTGGTTTGACGATGGTTCTGTGGTGCAGGGCTCCTTCAGCCAGGGCAACGTCGAAGGACAGAGGATGTCATCGGTCATGAGCTTTTCAAGTTTGAAGAAGTATGGAAATTGGAGAAAGAAAGATACAGGCGATTCAACGCGCTCAGTCTAGTTCAGTGGAGGGGAGTATTGATGGGCAGGTTATCTAATGTCCATGATGTTATTGTTTATAGTTTGGTATCACTGCACGGAGCCTTTGTTCATCAGTTCAGCAAACTGTTTCTGGAATCAATGTGTCTGCAGAGAAATACAGTGCTTTCAAGAGGATGCAAAGCCTACATGTTACTAACCACGAATTTGGAATGTTCAATGTTAGTATTTGGGTGAAGATATGTAAGCGTTGCTAGAATGATTCTCTTTTATCATGTACTTTAGTTTGAGGTTCGAACAGGCCGCCCCCCCCCCCCGGCTCCAAACAAACAAACAAACTAAAGCCAAAAATATATATATATATATAAACTCCCCCTTAAAATAACAACAAACACCAAGTTAGCATTAGCACATACTTGATCACGATTCCGTCCCATGCTATCGTCGTGGGAGCAGTACAATGGCTGCAAACGATGATCTTGTAGCATCCGGAGTCAAGACTCTCGAAATTACGTAGGCATATAAGGACTTGATTTGGTTGCAAACTTGTTCGTTGTAAGAGGCATTAAATTAAAAGCATCTACTATTATCAAAATCCTCGTAACCTCGGGATTGCGATTCTGGAAAAGTACCTAGATACCCCATACCTAAGTACTTTGTCAATTAGAGTGCAAAATGCTGGCACATGATAATTCAAGACCCGCTTAGTCATCCACATGCTCCTGAACCAGGGTCAGAGCTCCCCAGGCGCCGATCAAAGGACACGAGCATCGCAAGGTCGTTGTTGCCCAGTGCGTGCCGACGTCCAAACAACCACCACACGCCATCAAATTAATTCGATTTTCTCAACACTCCTTTCCCGGCTATTGAATAGACCCCTCTTCGACCCTTTCGACACGCTCTCTTGTTATCCTTTTTTAGCCTCTACCGACCTTTGTAATACCCTTTCCGCCATGGTGGCCAAAAAGTCCGACACCAAGGACACCTACTCGGTGATCCTGCCCACTTTCAATGAGCGCCAGAACCTGCCCGTCATTACTTGGCTATTGGCGCGCACATTCAAGGAGAAGTACGTTGATGATAGCATTACTACCAGTGCTCTCCCATTTGGTTTCCTATGCCCTTATTCCTGAGGATTTCCGAGATGCGAAAGCTAACGCTGATTGCCCGCCCCCTTTTATAGCAACATTGACTGGGAGCTGGTCATTGTCGACGATGGCTCCCCCGACGGCACCCAAGACATCGCTAACGAGCTCGTCAAGGCCTACTCGCCACATGTAATCTTGCAGACGCGCACCGGCAAGCTCGGCCTCGGCACCGCCTACGTCCACGGTCTGCAGTTTGCCAAGGGCAACCACATCATCATCATGGACGCCGACTTCAGCCATCACCCGAAGTTCATCCCGCAAATGATTGCGCTGCAAAACAAGCATGACTACGATATCGTGACAGGCACGCGTTACGCACCCGGCGGCGGTGTCTTTGGCTGGGACCTCAGGCGCAAGCTCACGAGCAAGGGCGCAAACATCTTTGCCGACACGGTGCTGCGGCCGGGCGTCAGCGACCTGACGGGCAGCTTCCGCCTGTACAAGCGGCCTGTGCTTGAGAAGCTGTTTGAGAGCACTGACGTGCGCGGATTCAGCATGCAAATGGCGCTGGCGGTCAAGGCCAAGGCGCTGGGCTACACGATTGGTGAGGTGCCAATCACCTTTGTGGACCGTGTTTATGGTGACAGTAAGCTCGGTACCTCAGAGATTGCCGAGTATGCTGTGGGTGTGGTGAATCTGTGGCTCAAAGTATGATGTCAAGAAAAGATACGACCGGTGCGAGTTGACGCCCAAAGCTTCTTTCTGCTTTCAGAAGAGACGACAAGTCATTTGTCAGTCACGCTTATTCCCAAAGATATGGTAAATAATTCAAAGCTGTTAGCAAAATCGATTCACGATAAACAATCTTCCCCATTTCACATGTTCCGCCCTCCAGTTACCATGATCGTTTGGCCTGTGACATAACTAAACAGCGGGCTGCAAATAGCCAGCACAGCTGAGGCAGCTTCTGAAGCCGTCCCAGGTCTTCGTAGGGGAATATCAAGGTGCTGGTCCCTCGTCTCCTGCTGGGCCTGCGGGATCCCCAATGCGATCTTGGCTCCACCTGGCCCTGTAACAAAGGCGCCCTTCTCCTTGGCCTGTGTTAGCCTCGTCAGGATATACCCGAAGGCCACTGTATTCGCCCTCACCCCAAAAGCCGGGCCCCATTCTTTGGCAATCGTCTTGGTCAGGCCCGTGACACCGGCTTTGGCCACGGCGTAATTCGCCTGTCCCGCGTTTCCATGGATTCCCGACGTGCTCGACACATTAACAATACACCTCGACTCGCCGTCCTTGACGCGGAAATACGGCGCCGCAGCACGCACCAGGCGGAACGGCGCCTTGGTGTGCAAGTCCATGATGGTGTCCCACTGTGCATCCGACATTTTGTGAATGACGCCGTCGTACGTGTATCCGGCATTGTTGACGATGATGTGGATCTTGCCGCTGCCAAACGCGGCGGCCTGTTCGACGAGCCGTGCTATGTAGCCGCCGTCGAGCATGTCGCCAGGCACGGCGAGGGCACGCCCACCGGCTGCATTGATGCCGTCTGCGACGGAGGCGGCTTTGGTGCCGTCGATATCGCTGATGACAACGAGAGCGCCTTCGTTGGCAAACAGGCGGGCAGTCTCAGCGCCAATGCCTTGGCCTGAGCCAGTGATGATGGCGACTTGGCCCGCGAGCAGGCCTGTGGGGTAATTGAGGTGGGCGGCGATCTGGGAGATACGTGATGCCATTCTGATGGTATGGTCTTGCGATCCTTCCTGGGGTCGTGGTTATATTGTGCGACTGCTGGCCAATCACTTGAAGCACGTCAGAGATGTTTCCTGCCAGTCTCGTTTTTCTTTATCACAGCTTTACACGGAGAGATGAGGGATTTCCGCTTGAACTCATCAAGCCATGGATTTATACGGATTGCTTTTTGTACCGAGGCTCAATATTTGGCACACAGCACTGCATCCTGGAGTCGCTTTTGCTTCCCCGCATTGTGGGCTGGTGTGCTGTGCTGGACTTGGGTGTTATCGATGTGCTGAAGATCACGTCGTCTGAAGTATTACAGGGGGGCTTATGACAGCTTAGCGCCTGTTATTGTGGAGAATACAGGGGCCGCAGGGCTGGCAGGGCTGGCAGGGTAAGGGTCTGGGGTTTGAGACAAACGACCACGCAGCATGCGCCTTCTCGGTTTGCCAGTCCTCGGTTCTAGGCCCTCTGAACAAGCCAGTAAACAACAACCACAGTCAACACGTCTTGAAACTCCAACTCTAACTGGAATCTCAACTACAGTCCCTCCCACTACCCAACACTTTACTGCACAACATTGCACCCCCAGATTGCATAAAACCAGCCTCTCGCGATGCCTTCGAGAGGCCCGTCCACGCCATGGCAGCGTCTCAGACCTGTCGACCTCGACCCTCTCGAGGAAATGGGTCTGCCTTCCAAGGGCGAAACCAGGTACCGGAAGCCGGCCTTGCTTCGTTGAACTGTCCCGGCTGACGCTGCTGTGCTTAGATTGCTCGATCACAAGACTCAAGAGCGCTATTACATCAAGATTGTCGAGCGATACCTGAGCTTCTGCTCTGATGCTAGCGACCGAAACGCCTTGCTCGGCAAGTTTGCCGCCTTGACCATTGCCAAGCAACGAGGCAGCTCATCCGGTGCAGATTCGACGGCAATTGCAAACTCGGCATCCACTGATGCTACTACTCTTCATCCCACTCGCACTCTTCCTGCTGCTTCCTCCTCTCCATCGTTCTCCTCGTCTTCAGTCTCCTGTCCCAGCTTTCCTGTCCCGTTTGCATCTCACTTGGCCAACAATGGGGATCTCTCCGTGGTCCTGATGGCGCTGCGGAAGCTACGCGAGGGGATTGTTGCCTCGAAACGAATCGACGACTTTGCGACTCAGGTCTATTTATTTTGCATAAGGACTGCTGTTCTGCTCAAGCACTCGGAAAGCTATCACCCTGCTATCCTGCATTTGCTGCGCATCATTCACCCGAAGCATCCTCTCACAGGCTTCGAACTGCGCGAGGTTACTGGCTACCTCGTTTTGGACGCTGCTTGCCGGCGAGATGACCTTGCCGAGGCATTTTCCTTGCGCATCCGGTTCAAACTCCAGGACCCCAAGGTCGACGGTATACTACAGGCATTGGTCCGTGACGATTACATCGCTTTCGGACGGCTGAAGAAGACCATCGATGGCCACAAGGCCAAATTTCTGGAATTTCGAGAAGTCGATATGCGCCGGCATACTCTGAAGTGCTTTGGGCGATCTTATCTCTCAGTTGATCAAAACTTTCTGGAGACGGCCACAGGAGTGTCATTTTTGCAATTAGTGGAGCAAGAGGGTGTCGGTTGGCAATCTAACGGCACAAAGGTCACGGTTCGCAGTATCAAGGGACGGACAGCATGATGCTAAAGCTTATACGCTATTCATTTATCATGCATATGCCAGTACCACTACCACTGTCTTTTGCAACACCAGTCGAAAGGGACTTCTGGTCGGGCGCTGAAATAGCACTTAACCAGATGCATATATAAATGAGGTAAGTCTTGCCTGACCTGAGACTCCCCTACCCTCTTTTCATAGCTGAAAAGGCATATCCTTTTTAAATTTCAATGCCTAACTCGAGGTGTTTCTAACTTTGCGAGGTTTTCTCTGCTGATTTGAAAATATTCATCCACAGCCACGTCCACCCCCCCCCCCTTTCCCAAATCTCTCACGGATCCTCTCGGACTCATTCAGCAAGCGCTCCCCTAGTATTTGTTGATTCCATTGACCGCAATTCGCTGGCAAGAAGTGCTCGACATCATCCTTATCAGTTTCACCAACTTAGTCTTGGTGGAGTCGGCCATCCCAGTCGAGGTCCTGCCGATGCAGTCAATTCGTACAGGAATTGGCTAAATCGCATTATCATGCGCGACAAGCCATGCAGAGACCATGGTAGCACGCATGTCCAACATTAGCCGGCCAGTCTTGATTGCAGCAATTCTAAGTCTACTGTCGACCTTGTTTCCATCGCAAATGAAGACACTGTCTCCTCGGTCGATGATCAGGTGCTTGTCTTCTACGTGGCGATGAATGCACGGCGTCCCGACAAACCCCGTGTTTACAATGAAAGGACAGGCGGCGAATATGCGGGTTGCCAGAGTTTAAGTACTTCATCCTCACATCTAATATCAAGACGATGGGAACTGCACCTTCGTCTCGATATGGTGCTCGACAAATTTCGATCATCTCGTGGGGCCTTGCTTCAGTGTCAATGTTTCAGCAATATTTGGCCGACAAGGCTCGTCTTCAAATTCGGCTCAGTCCTCCTTGGCCTAGGAGCGTCGGCCTGGGTAGCTCCCTTTACGTCAGTGACTACAGCCACCCGTGGCTACTACCCTCCAGGCTGCATTCCCATCATCTTCAAAATCTTTGACAATTGCATCCCTGCGCCACCAGCAAGCAAAATTAAACCCCCCCCCCATCAAGCGTGATGATGGGTCAGATTATCCATGGAGTGCATGCCTTTGATCCTCGGCGAGTGGGATATTTGCATTGTTTCCCCGTCCCACCTCAACAATCGATCCCTCTACCAAGCGTCGTGGTAAAATCGATCCGGATCCGAATGTTGCCGCTAGCAGCACTGGCGAGGTCGACGACGACGATGACGAAGACGACGACGATGACGCATCGTCCCCTACGCTCACTCTCTCGGTAGGCTGCAACCCGGCCGTGCATGAAGAGTTCAATATCTGTATTGTGGGGCCTCCAACATCAACGCTTGTCCCATCGAGCAAGAACAAGCATAGGCGTGACTGGTTTGGCCTGGAACCTGCGAGTGGTGGCGCAAAAGCCCCTGATGAGACTGTACTGGAAGGTGTGATTGCGCTTAACGGGACTGTTCCCGATGGAGCTATTGTGCCGTCTTCTTGAAATGGTTGGCTGGATATCGGCGGGTGGTGGAAGGCTTGATCGTGGTCGGGCTGATGAGGTGGATTGTTGCTGTCGAGAGACTTTGTTGATAAAGGTCAATGCTCAAGGAATCGTGATGGGTAAAAGGCAGCAAACGGTCGCTCGCGGCTGTTAGGTTGGTAGGTTGGTCGAACTTTGACTCGAGATTACTCACTACTGACGAAAATTTGTCTAGTGATCGAGAATATCGAACGAAAGACGATTGTCAAGTGGTTGTGTGCTTGAATTTGACAGGCGGATGCTTCAGAGGGACGGGTGAGGCGAGGGAGCAGCCGAAGAACGTGCGGAAGATCTTGACGACATGATTGGGATCTCCCTGTTTAGGAACACGCAGATATTCCCCCGATCCCCTTTGTCCTTCTTTGCTGGACCTTGTGCTATTTCCCATTTCGGCTTGCTGATTTTTCATTCTGCTCAATTCTCTTTGGCATCACTACTAGGTTGAACTGGGCTCAATTGGCTTAACTTCTGCTGTGTCGACTTGTATTCGTGTGTTTATGTCCATCTGTACGCGGTGATGTATGGCCATTCATGTTCTTCAAGGTGTTTTGCAGCCTTAAATTTGCTGGGCTTGCTTGGACTCGGCTCTGCTAGACGACTTTTGAATTGTGATTGTGATTGTATCATTATGATAAATGCGTTGACAGATCGGCAAGTCGTATATAGGTCCGTCATCACCGGTTGTGTGTGAAGGGTCAACTTTGGTGGTGCTGGTAGTGGTGTTGCTGTAAGTCCAACGCATATGGCTGTGGTACTCAGGAGGGCTATTCTTCGAGGAAAAAAACTACGATCGGTGCCTGCTTTCAGCGGCAGAGGCCAAATAAGAGAAGAGAAGAGAAGAAAGGAAAGGAAAAGTGACTGTATGACTTCGCTCATAATGTCATTGAGTTGGTAGGATTGTGGAAAGGGGGATCTCGGGCTTCAGGGTGGGTGGGTAAGTAGCTGATTCGTCTGACTGTCCCGCCGGCCATCTTTTCGTCGGCTTGTTTATTCGTCTCACAATCTATTTTTCCCATGCATCGTCGCCTGTTTTGGGCATACATTCGTCAACCTGGTGGTTCGTTCGTCCATTCGTTCGAACACTCGTGCACTTGTTTCTCCATTTGTCGTTTCGGTCGGATTCAAAATGCCGCTGATAATGCCAGAACTTTCTGCCGCGATTGTCATTCCAGCGTCGGACAGCCTGCTTGGTTCTCACTCACTCTTGTGGACAACAAATAATGCAAGTGATCGACTTGGGGTCGGCTTCAACAGTTCGTTACGTGTTCCTTCACTCTCCGCGGTGCCGGGTTTCCGAGTCGAGGACTTGTGTCTGGATCGCTTTGTTGCTCCTGTCCCGTTTGCTGCTAAGACTCAGTCGCACACTACTGTGCGTAGAGAGGCTTGTTCGCTTGCGTGAGGGTGGCATGGATGCGCTGCATCCAATACGTCCCGTTAGAGGAGGAGAATAGCTGAGAAGCCAGAGTTCCCTGGTACCTGTGCTCGCACTGGTCTCATTTCCCCGTTGCGTGGAATGGCAACGCTATCGCTTTCATGGTAGACGGCTTCGTGGACGAAAAGTATGGCACACATCAGGTTGATGCCGTCGTGGTGGGAAGGAAAAATGTTAGTGCCTGTCAGCCTCACTTGCGAGAACAAGATTCGAGGTCACGGCTCACTGTTAGTACAACTGATGACCAAGATTGGTCATGTTTTGATTCGGTGTTCCATGATACACTAGACGTGCCGAACTCTTGGTCAAATAATCCATGTACCAGAATGCTTAGCGGTTTTCTGTTTGTATCAATGAGGGACCACCAATTAACTTTGAATCATGAAAGACTATGAGCCTACCAGCATCTAAGTATGCAGCTTGTGCACTTAATGAAGACTATGTATTCGAGATACGCCCAGAAGCAGTCAAATTCACCAAGACGAACGTTTAGGCGACGAATGTGTGGAAGGTGCCCACGTGAGTCATTTTCGTAATAGACAGAATCACTTGAGGAATACTGGCCAGCACGAATCAACTGGAAGAAGCTGATGCTAGCTGCACTCCAGAACAATCATGCTTTCCAAAGTTTTTCGATACGGCAAGCACCGATAGGCCGAGCGTTGAATTGCTCTCAAATGCTAGCACACACCGGGTTCCCAGGACGAATCATGCTACAGCCTTGCAATGCATTTTGACATCGCTAAATGGCGTTCTGGCTGGTCAGAGAGATCAAATGGCAGAAAACTTGGCTCGAAAGTTTGTGCTGGTATTGTAAGACCATTTCTGAGAAATCCAGGGCGCCGAGATACGGGAGTTTCACGGGCTGAGTGTTAATTTCAGCTTAAGTGATGATTCATGACTGGAGCATAGTTCATTCATCACTTGGACAGAATACCAGGCAACCCAGAGATTACGCTTAGTAAATCATTTTGACCCAAAGACTTGACAGAAAATATCAACAGCAATGGAAAGGAAAGCAATTCTCCTCAGCTCATTCGACTGCCGGGTTTTACCTACTTTGTTATCCTAAGTAGTTTGTTATATTTGAGTATTCAAGGCTGTGCCATGAGTTGTGAAGCTCAGCGCAGAGGATGACTATTGGCGGAGAGACGAGTAAGGTATTATGAGCTCGGTAGTAATAGGCGTATATCACAGCTGGGAAAGCCATAATTTACATATGATGATCACATTATCTAGACCTTTCACCACGGCCAACGATGAAAAGGTAACTATGGTGTAATAAGCCCGTCTGACCTAGGCAATTCAAGCCCGCTATACCAGATCCAAGAACGTCACGGGTCTCGATCATATCAAATTTACGTGAGACGTGGGAGAGACGTGTCTTCATCAACCACACATGTTATCGGTTTGGGGCTATTATAAATATTAGTAAAACCCCCCATTTTCTGCAAGATCATTTTGTTGCTTTCTTCTATTCATCAGTATTACAAGACTTGCGACCAGACCGTCTCCAATCTCCTGCTTGTTGACAAAGACAAAAAGAAACATACTATACTATTACGGCAGGGAAACACTTCTTCTAATGCCTTGAATGGGAAAGCTGGGTACTGAGATTCACTCAGATGCTATGCTAGGTATGAATATACTTACATGGGTCAAGGTTTGCAGAAGACTATGGTGACAAGACAAGAAATATCCACCCCCCCCCTACGTTTTGTTAAACCCCCCTTTGCCGCTTGGAAACGCGGTAGCCTGGAGTACAGGCGCCGCCCGTGACAGGCACCAGATCAAGGGATCAATCACAAGCCTGTTGTACGAGTCGTCAATCCATTGATACAAGCTAACACGTTTATGTCAAAGTCAGGCTCTCGCAAGCTTCCCGAGGATGCGCGACGGGGCCACGTGGACTCCCGCGGATTCAGTTTGCCAGACCATCAATTAGCTTCCAGTACTCGACAGGGAGAGCCCTCCTCCTCCTCGTTTGGCAAGGCGAGTATTTGTTCATCTCGAAACCCAACCGAGAACATTCTAGCCTGCAGTCTTGTCGGCTAGCTTCCCGGCAGAGTACGATTGGTTTCGATTGTCTCATCCATGTTGACTGGCGACGGCGGCAGGGGGGATTATTGTTTGGGTTTGCCTTCATCGGTGCAGCAAAACGTTCTGATTAGTCAGCTACTTTGACTAATCCCAACGACATGCCTTGTTTTTGTTGAAATAGCCATCTCGAATTTGGTGCTCTGACTTTCTGCTCTGGCCTAACGACAGTTTCTACGCCTCTTTGCGTCGATCATTTACCGAGGAGCCCACAGTGAAAGCTCCATTTCGTGAAGTCAATTAATTCTGTATATCATCTCCGGTCTCTGTTTCTCATTGTCTAGCTGAATTTCAATGTCGCCGCGCCGTGACCAGAATGCCTCCTCCTGAGTATATGTTTCATTCTATTTCAAGAGCTCCTCCAAAGAACATGTGGTAACCAGAAAGAGTCTACCACAAGAAGCGGCGTACCACAAAATACACGGCAGTCAAGGACCATGGCCGCGACCATAATCTTCGCTTAATTTCGAACGTGACACAAGGAAGTTCTTTCGCAAGTGAACAAACTTTAAAGCAACCATCTACTTCCATCGCAGGGCTTGACCGGACCTACAGGCAAAGTGACACATTAAAGTCCAAGGAGATACTCAACGGATTGCACTCAACATTGAGTTGTTACGCGAGATCTGTAATCATGCCCAAGCCCAAGTGCCTAGTTGCGCAGACTTAAACGACAGTTTCAGACTCGAATACGGAAGCAATACGTGGTCGCATGGTAGCTCGTTCAATCTCATACGATATCTCATCACTCTATACTGATCATGGAAACAGTTTCGCTACCACACAGAGCTGTTTAGATCTGGCCCGCGAGGACGAAGGCGGTGTATTTATAGACAGCTTGGATGTCACAGTTCCGTGCTGATTGCACGCCTTGTCACGATTGGAACACACGAAAGGCCCGAGCGAATACATAAATCTTCATACCATTCGCGCGCCTGGAGCGCAGCTTCAAAACCACAGATGACGAACCGTTTAGCAAAATTATCCTTGTCTTGCAAAGTCCTGGCTGGCTGATGGCGGTTGTTCAGCTTCAAGATCAAGTAATCGGGTATGTTCCGTCTTCTGACCAGAAGGTGAGGTGGTACAATCATGAGAGCACTATTCGAAAGGCGGAAATCTGAAGAGCGATCATAAGCAGAAACGGAAAAGAGGTCGTTATCCTGTACAGGATGGGTATGTTCTCGACGACATTGAATCAGCACGCCTTCTGAAGTGGCTCTAAGGCTTGGCTGACTCTTGCTTAGGTGACTGGAGTAGGGGAACAAAGTAGCAGTCATTTCAGCTATGTCACGACCTGTGTTACTAGATTGTAAACCGGCTTGGGAACATGCTAGAATCTACTCAAAGGACGAGCCAGGGGATCCCAGTGCCATCTCGACGTAGCGAGGAAATTCGGGCCATACTTGTCGAGTTGCGGAACCGAGTTGCTAATTTACAGTTCACTGTTCACATGTGCACTCATGGAAGCTTTCAAAGAACTTAGCTGACTACGATATCCAGTTATGGTCCATTGCCAGACCTTGAAAACAAGACCTGCGACTTTATTGGTTACGTTTTGAGATGTCTCTGGATTTATATTTGTCACTCAAGCCATCACGCTGATGCTCACCTGGAACTGTTCTCGATGGATCATGTCGAGTCAGATAAGCTTTTTTTTTTTTTGCTGTCTTTCTGTGCTTGGATTGAAATTGCGCAACATTCACATCCTAGAAAGTTCCCCACGATAACGGGGTAGCGTGGATATCGGAGCGTTGAAGTCAATGCTTCTGACCTTTGCTCCCCCAACCCACCGCGTCACGCAGGCACGCACAGGCCCCAGACAGCGAAAAGGATTTCAGCCAGCGGACGACCCACAGTCAGGCAAAACGCACTTGAATACGGCGGAGACAGGCAATGTGTACATTTCTTGCGGACTGGTAGAAGCGCAAGAGACAAATCGAGCCTGCCACGAGTCCCCCGGACGACATCTGCTGGACAAGTCATACAGGCCCAGTCGCCCCAGAATATTATGTGGTGCCTCTAAAGACCCTGCTTGTGGACATGGAGTGCAGTCTGAAGTCTCAAGTCCAGCACTCACCGCCATTGCCACATACGTACATGTGTATAAGCAGCTGAAAGCTATGTCCTCCTGCAGTGGACACAGGATTGTTGACTGGCTGGCTCGCTGCATGGCTCGACCCTTGTACTGGGGGCTAGATGCGGGAGAAGAGAACTGTGCTGATCTGCAGGTTGCCGTGAGTGGATGATGCACGTCTCCATTTTCGAACTCCACCAGCAGGGCCCCCTTTGCAGCAACGCCTGTCAGCTTCTGGCCAACAAGGGGCGAAGCGGTAGCATCAATACTGCTGGGGGCCATGGACGAATGATTGGCTTGATTGGCTTGATCGAGTATGTTGCCTGCTTAATGACCAGCAAATTGTGATGGTGGCTGCGAATCTGCTCAGGCTACTTACGCAAACGCTGCTTCGTCGATTCGAATTGCCGGCTGCCACTCTCTGGCATGACGCTCCATCCTGGCGCGGCCGGGCGGGGCCACGATACAGATAATATTGCTACTTCTAGACTATCTTTGGCTGCAGGACAGGTCAATATCTTTATTCGACTTGTCGATCCTACGTCGATGCCCCGTGCTTCTTTCCCATGGCTGTTTTGCGGAACCAGTGGAGTCTTATGCCGCTACGGGTCCAAGGGGAGGATGAAGCCTTCAAGACCATATCCAAGAAGATGAGGCAAGCAAAGAGTCCAGACTAGAAGGAGACCCATCCATCGGAATCACAGGATCAGGTCTCTTGTCGACATCCACTAGGTTTTGTCGCGGCTAAGCAATAATTGACGGCCACGAGGCGATACATGGTCGATCTTAGATCACCAGGACTTGCAGTATCTGTTCAAACTCATGCGATGCGATGAACATGCACTCACTAATCGATCTGAAAAAAAAAAAAGACGCAAACAGCAGTACCATACATGTCCGCCAGCAGAAGGAGAAGTAAGTGTACTAGGCAATCAATCGCTTGCATACCCATCCCCTTATCCAATCACATCATCTACACACTCACTCACACTATAGAATGCACTTATTGCATTGTACTTGATACTACCATAGCCTTCCATCGAACTCTGCATGTTTTGCCGATTTGAGACGAGCCAACCACAGTTACACAGCCTGTCGCCCTGTCACCGAAAAAGACACAATGGTTGCCCTGAATCGTTATGCTGCATACTTAGTCTGTTCGCTCAATCGTTTCTTGTCAGCCCCGAGAGCGTGATCATGTATCAGGGAAGTGAATCATTGACTGTCACATAGTGTGTGCGCGTCTTTAAATGCCCTGTGTGGCTGCGATGGATGGATGGGTTGGGTGGATGGCTGGAGACTTTGGTCCCGTAATGTCACCCTCCCCTTTCGCTCTTTCAGCGAAAGTGATGACTGCGTAATAGGCATGTCGGGGCATTCCCAAAAAGGTGCCATGCCGGGGGTATCGAGGCTGTGTGTCGCAAAAGGGAGAAAAGAAGGCAGCCAGGAAACCACGTCGCTCACCGATCACTTCTACATATTGAGACTTGGGGTATGACTGGCACACGAATGACAACATGATTCGCAAGCCCTTCAGGCACAACGTGCACACTTTGCTCCCTTGGTTTTACCGCCTGCTCCGCTGCCTTGTAGGGAGATTTGTCTCAGCGCTCAGGCTTTGAGCGCCGCAGCCGCGGGTCGAAATAAGGCTGTGCCAAGTCATATCCGCGACTCTTGCTGGCCCCAACGACTGCGATCCATATGGAAATGAAGAAGCTTGCATGTGAGCTGGAAAGGGCGTGCGTGCAGCGTGCGTGCAGGGTGCGTTGGCCCGGCTCGCCACCTCTGAGAAATGCATCTTCCCTTCCAGAAGATGCTGGTGCCAGCCCTTCTTTCTACATGGTATAGGGTCCTCCGTTCATTGTTGGCTTCTGATTATGTCCACTGGGCTGATTGGTTATGCACTTGTAGCTCTCTCGCACTTGGTCTTTGCTAAACTCGCACTCACACCCACACACCCTTCTCGGAGATTGGCTTTCTGCACGTGTTGATAGTTGCCTCAGAAGTGGAGTGTGTGCTGATGCTGCTATTTTTTGGACGTATCTGCGAACTATTCCAGTACACTGCCGCCCAAGAAAAGAGCAGCAGGAGCACGATACGCTGACACAAAAGGATTTCACACTTGTCTCTAGGTTTGTTTGGCCCCTTGGCTATAGAAGGCATCATTATCAATTTCGGCTTTGGGATCTTCAAACACACATGTGATTACAATGAACTGCGCCGAATCCATATGTACCCGTTATTGGGCATACATGTCATCCTGTTGCACTGTACTATGTCAAAGAAGCTGCAATGATTATCAGTGGATGTTGTGGGTGGGGAAAAGGAAAATCCAGACACACGAGGTGATCAAGAAGTGACGTTGGCAAGCGCTGAAGGTCATTTGCTCTGGTTGAACGCTTAGCTGGACCCCTTTGCGACCCTTCATCTCCCTGATTGCCACCCAGCCACTCAGCCATCGAGCATAGTGAAGCATGATGATCAGTGCCAAGGGTAAGAGAGCGTAGCTCGTTGGAGCGGGCGGCAGTGTGACTTACATGCAAAGTGAGTACACCTTCTGTACTAATACACGTAATCTACCAATCAAACAAAGCTCTCTGGATCCAGACTCCACCTTGACAGATGCATTTTCTGAGAACTTGTTCAACGAATCAGGCTTGTAGCACATTAAGCGAAGAAAGCGCTGAACTTACGTTCAGAAAGGTTGGCTGCACGTGGGATAGAAAGCTGATCCGACCATCATGACGCGCCCTTGAGTCTCTGGCTGGGCGAATGGGAAGTGCAGAACGGGTTGGAAGCCTCACGGAACGTGCAGCAACATGCGTATGACAGACCAGATGGTACCAAAGTCAGACCATGACACAAGTTCAAAGCGGTCGATACTTTTGTGTACGGTAACTGAAACACTGAATGGATGTACAGTAGTTCTTCCATGGCCAAGAGTCGAAAGTCATTCACAAGACAATAGCTCTACTCAACCTCGTCAAATGGAATATTGCCTTCAGGTATATACGTCCACGCTATCGCAACTGACAGCGGGAAACCATTCTCCACACCACCCTCTCCTTTAAAGTACTGCACCAAGTACTGTCTGTACCTCATATCTCCCAGCCCCCCTGTCTGTGCCTTGCTTTTGTTGTCTCGCCAAAAAATAAAAAAAATAAAAAAATAAGAATGCAACCACACCATGCAGTTCTCCAGAAAAACAGGGCGAACCCCCAAAAGCCAATCAATCGCTCCTAAGCGGTTGTGTCTCCTCCCCCTCTTCATCAAAGAGAGACGCCACAAAAAGTCCGATGAGTTTTGCCCTGTCAAATCCCATTCCTTGCTGCGATGCACATCACCCCCCCCCCAAAAAAAACCAACACCATGACCACACCAAGGTGCAAGAAACAAGATGTATACCATGCATGTACTGCAAGTATAGTAGTCCACCATGGTGGGTGGCGATGATACCAGACTGGTCAAGCCCCAGGTCACTATTCCATCTTCACCGCGTTTTCTCTGACGCTTGTCGGAACGTCCATTTCTAATACCTCATTTCACTCCGGAGACATGTCAATCACACATCAAGCAACAACACCGTAAAGTGAAGTCGAAAGCACAAGCAAAAAGTGCAAGTTGCAAAATGCAGAAGATACGCCTCGTTAGAACGACTGGCTTGGAAAGCTTGTCGTCCACTTCACTTGGTAGCTGTGCTGTACTATAAGCACGACCTACGTTGTCAGCATTTTCAAAACGCTGTGTCGAGACAAACACACATGTGTCATTGATGTCTTTTCCAAGGACACTTGTGTTTTATTATTCTCGGTGTTCGTTGTTGCTATTGTTCCTGTTATTCTCATTTGTTGTTGTTGTAGTCATTCTAATGCAACTCTAATACGGATGTCTGAGGCAAAATAACAAGAGGACGGCACAGCTGTTGTTGTTCATACGAATCAGTATTTTGTGATATTCCGCTCCCCTTCCCGCTTGCAGGTCTAAAACCACCCAACCCAAACAATAACAGGGCAGCACTAGTCAAACTACACGGCATGTTTCCTGGCTCAAATATGCTCCTTTCTGGTAGATTCTCACGGAGCTTCCACCCGCCACTACGTTCCGAAGTCAAGGCTCAAGTCCAAAACATGCTTGATATCATCGACCTTCGTCCTGCCCCTCACGTGGGCTAAGGATCACAAACCAGAGCGTTTGCAAACATGAAAATCGCTTCTCCTATTCATCTTACTGTCATCCGTTCTTGAAGCTGTACTTCACGAAAATGCAGTGGACCGTATTTGGACAAGATTGCAATGTTTGTGAGTTTATCCATGACTTGCGCGAGCCAGTCGACTGGATTCAAAAAGGGTCTTTTGGATCCTATCTTGTTGAAAGTTCTATAAAAAAAGGATTTTCTCGTAATTTCTTGTTCCATAAGTTCATCAAGAAGTCAGGTCTTCACCGACTGACTCGCTTTTCTTTTGCCCAAAATATGAAGAAAAGATCTCCTCACCAAGATCCAAAATACACACAAGAAAGCGAAAGTGGTATCATCTCTCAAGATAGACAAAACAAAGAGAAAACTTCGACTTGGAATCAGAGCAGTCTACAACATCTCTTCCGAGAATATGCGTGGACACCACCTTTGTAGAGCCCTGAAAAGAAACCCTACACTCCCAACTCAGACGAGTAGAGCAATCTCGCGGCAACAAGTCCGAACGGAACAAATGGTGAACAAGTAACAAAAGATCCAAGACCATATTCGCCTGCGCCGAAACAAGAAACCATCTTGTACGCTTTCGAGATCTCCTAACCGGTGCATGAGAGCAAACACTTTGCTAACGTGCATAGAAAAACACCAGGAAAAAGCAAGACAAAAAAAAGCCCATTCCCCAACTCCGCGCTTGTCATAAAAAAGACCCGAGATAAAATAGTAATACCAGCAAGAAAATAATTCTGTGAGAAATCAAAGACCTTTGTCCACGCATCCATGTTTTGGAAAGTTGAGGTTCGGTGAATACCTCGTGTCCAATTCATAGCTCCAGTGAATGTTCTCCAGAACAGTCGGAAGAAATGTGTTTGATGATGTTTGGGATAGGAAACCACCATCCGAGCAATGAATAGCAAATATGATAATAAAAGACCATGGAACTTGGCAAGTATCCGTTAGATGACTGGATGCCTGAGATCCAAGTAATGTCCTTGTCGACCAGAGCTTAGAAGGAAACCTGAGAATGCAAAGGCACCTGGTAGTGGAACATGGACGATTGAGAAACATGTAACAGAGGCTTCATCACCATGCCCCAAAAGTTCTGTGCAATTGCTGGAGTCGGAGCGGGAGCACATGGAATTTGTGACGACATAGTCAACTGGTGGACAGGTGATTCGTGATCCGGAGCATGAGCATACTGGGGTGCTGCTAGCGATGGAGCAAGCATGGAAGTCTGCTGCTGCTGCTGCTGTTGTTGTTGTTGCGGTGGTGGTGATGGTGGCGTTGGTACCAGAGACATGGCTTCCAGGGGCCGATGGTCCAGATCCATTGCCATTGTGTTGTCGCATTCTGCCTGAACTGATGCGCGCCGCTCGACATTGTCGGCAGCATCGAAGTTGTCTTGGCGGGAGTCTTGGGCGGAGAGGGCGATACACTTGAAGGTGTCCTCATCACAGTCGGAACCAGAGTCTGATGAAGAATCCGAGTAGTAGCCCGAGTCACAGTAAGACTCTTCGGATCCAGCAACAGAAGCGGATGGCGAAGCAACAGAAGCATGCACCGGAGCGCCAGCGGGTGGGAACGATGGTACGGTCTGGGACACGGCTTGCGTCTGCCTAGTAAAGTGGGAACAGTTGATGATGGCCTGGCGGAGGGCTGGCAGGTTGATTCGCACCAGAGGATCGCGGGTGAAGATGGCGCCCAGGATTGCGTTCAGCTCATCCGACACGGGGAGGATGGTTTTGAGGAAATCTGGATTCCGGACATACTCCCGGTAAGTGGAATCCTCAGGCGAGGCCTGTTTCCAAGGGTTTCTTCCACAGGTAAGGTTGACGAGAATGATTCCCAAGGACCAGACGTCATTGGGAGCACAGAAGTACGATGTCCTTTGGCCGGCGTGATCCAGGCATTCTGTAAGTCTCGGGTCAGTTTGCTGAGGCTAAAAGGTATGAAGAATCGAAAGGTGAAGAAAAAAAAAAAGAAGAAAAAAACCACCCAGGAGGACAAGGTAAGCAAGGAGGGGCGGTCATGACTGCGCAATGGTTTTCGAGGGTCGTTTGGAGCTAAAGGCCTTCGGCTTCGGTGAAGCTTACCTGGTGACATGTAAAAGGTTGAGCCACATCCGTGGTCATCAGAAATCTTTGAAGAAGTGGCCAGGCCAAAGTCTGCAAGCTTGACAGTATTTCCTTGGTCCGTCACGAGAATGTTCTCAGGCTTGAGATCCCGGTGGTACACGCCCAGAGAGTGGCAATAGTCTACAGCATCCAGGAGCTGAAGGAAGACTCGCTTGGCGCGCTCATCATCGCCAATGTAGCGCTCACAGTCCGTGATGTTGTAGAACAGGTCGCCCTCGGGACAAAATTCGATGATGACGTATGTGCAGGTATAGTCATCTATAATCTTGAGCATGGAAACCACATTGGGATGCGCCGAAACCTTCCAGTGGGAGCGGATCTCGCGGTTCTTGAACTCAATCTGTCGAGCGTCCAGGGCAGAACCATCGGGATTGCAGTTGGGCAACGTCTTGACGGCGTATGTCAACTGCGTGGTAATGTCGACAGCAGTGTAAACGACACCATAGGCTCCACAGCCAAGGACTGTAACGAGGCGGAACCTACCCCCAATCAACCAGCCCAGCCTATCTTCAGGTGCGGGCGGGTATCGTACGCAAGGCGGTGATGGTGGCGGCACTGGAACCTGAGCCTGGAACGGATACTGTGCGGGATGCACGACTGCTGGAATTTGAAAAGGAAATGACTGTGATGCGAAGACCATGATGAGACCTGGGTAGACTGAAGAGCTTTCGAGAGCGGAGAAGAACCCAAGTGGATATCAATAGACTTCCTGTCGGGCGTGGGGTCTGGAGATGCCGGCTCAAACGGACCAAACACGGCAACAAGAATTAAAGAAAGCTCAAGGAAGCATAGAGGAAAGTCCGAGAGGTTCCGTGTCCAAGGGGCAAGGGAGCGAGTGCCAAGTCCTGGATCGCGGCAAGAAGGCCAATCTGTCTTCCCTGGGCTCAAGGAGGCAACAAGAAAGATGGAGCAGCCAAAGAACTAGCGAGCACTGCTCTACGCCAGGCGGGTCAAGTCCGGAACAGATGGCCAGATAGTCAGATATCAAGACAACAACAAAGAAGCAGTGTCGACAACGAGGGCGAGGGCTGGCGAGGCTGCGCTGAATTATTGAGTTGGCGGTGATGGTGATGGCAAGGTGACAGAGCGGATGACGGTCTGGTATAGACGGAGGAGAGCGAGGAGAGAGACGCAGTTGAAGTCTTTTGTCGAAGTTGATAGTTGTCGTTTGTCAAAGGCTGGTTGTAAGTCGTCAAAAGTTGACGGGATAATCTCGAAGCAGGAGCAGCTGCAAAGGAAGAGGAGGAGGGCGTGCCAGTACATACATATTCGATCCAGCCTGGCTAAGTGACCACCTGGGCACAAGGCAAAGGACACAGGGGCCCGAAACCCACAAAACCCACTCACTGCGTGGAAGGAAGAGTGTGGGACTCGGAAGTACCCAGATACCGGTACTGGGGTACGACAGGTACAAAGATACCTTGGGTGAGGAAATGAATGAACCGGGACCCCCTTGCTCACAGCCCCTGTTGAAGTATAGAGCCCACTCATCAGGGATTAGAGTGCAGCTAGGAAATGCTGAACAGGTCGTGACAGACGGAGGGTGTGAACACAGTTGTGGGGTGCGCTGGTAATTGATTCGGCCGGTGTGCATAACAACTGACGCATCGTCTGGACTTTTCACACAGTCCCGATCTTCTGCATCCGGAAATGCTGTTCAGGCTGTAGTCACAGAATCGCTGGCGTATCTTTGGCCGTCTTCCTTCTGAAGTCCCCATTCTTTATCGTTTTACCGTTCCCCTCGCCTCTCCTACAAGTTGTAGAATGAGAGCGTTCTTGCATCATCAGATGAATGGCCAATACATTGGAAATCGGTGCATCGTACCCATTCGGAGATGAAATTGCTGTGACACAAGCGATGCTTAGGCGAGCAACGACAACTGGCTGCAACGGGTCTCGACGGGCCCTAGTTGCTCATACCGAGGTGGCCTCCACAAAACAGGGCGTCGCCGCCTTTCAAAAGAGCAGTTTCGTGTGCGTGTGCTGTATCCGCAGACAGCAAGACCGCCTTTCTCCAGGTGTCCATTGCCAGGCTGCCGGGCGGCCAGACCTCCTCCTGACCAACACAGCGGCGCACTGCGGTGCTGGTCATGGTAGTGTGTTTGTGGGTGAACGATGATGGCCGAATGAGGGTGGCCCAAAGGTCAAAAG
The DNA here is from genome assembly GCA_003019895.1 of Coniella lustricola. Classification (NCBI taxonomy): domain Eukaryota; kingdom Fungi; phylum Ascomycota; class Sordariomycetes; order Diaporthales; family Schizoparmaceae; genus Coniella; species Coniella lustricola. Next base: position 57,004 of record KZ678372.1, on the reverse strand, counting down.
CGTTCAATCGATTGCAGGACAGCTTCGTGTGAAACGTAATCTCGCGCGGCCATCCTACAACGGTGATGAACGCACCAACTCTATTGCCTCAGTTGCCTGTTCGAACGGGTCTGCCTGGGTTCTGGAACAAGGCTAGATCAATAAGAGCCATCTAGGATTGCTGCCACAGAGAAGGCAGAGGCAAAAACCAGGCGCGTGACGGAGCGCATGTTTTTTGAAGCAGGAGCAGGAGCAGGACTGCCCCGGCAGCAGGATGCCGATGAAAATGGTTGCCAGTCAGGAACGCCCGTGACTGGTTGCCATGAGGCTGTCTGTTCGCAAAAAAAAAAAGGGTGTGCACGTACGTGTGCGACCAGAAAAGAAGAGATTGCATCCTCTTGCTGCCGTGCCCTCGTCACACAGATCCCAATGCCAAAGCTGGTCAGACCAGACTGGTGGTAGTGCCTTCAAGCCAGTCTCCGTGTGGCTGCCACCACAAAGCAACAAAGAGAAGGACTACGGCTTGAGCAGAGAAGAGTTTCGAATAACGCTTCTTGGCTGGTCCCGTCTTTGGGACGCCAGTGCCAATCCGTCACGCGTGTACATCATGATTTGACGGGTTATTGCTGACTGGATCTTGGTGTGCCATCGTACTGTGTAGAGACACAAGAGGGCAAAAGCGACCCCGTGTTTGGGTGTCACGGCCGCCTCGTGTCACGGAAAAGGTTGTGGGTCGAACAGGCAGGCCAGTTAGAGAGGAGAGGGGCGAGAGAAAGGTCGGGTGGGTCGCAGTTGGCGAGATGTCATTTGTCGAGGCCGTGTAGGTGAGTCAGGGAACGGACAAGCAGGAAAGCGGCGTGTGGGTGCAAAGACCTGCCATCCGGTTGGACAGAGAGGGTGGATTGGCGCCGCAGACCGCTGCACAAGTTTGCGCCCAGCCTGCAGGAGGAGGAGGAGTAGGCAGTTGGCAGGCCAGAAGAGTCCAAGGGCGACGAATGACGAGAGCGCAAAGAGTCAACCAGATGGACAAGACCAAGCCTAAGAGACGGGCTAGCAGGCTGGCCAACCAGACAGGCCAGACGACGTAGGCCAATTTTGCTAGCCAAGCAGTAGTTGGAGTGGCTCATCAGATTGCGCGCCATCATCCACACCCTCCCAGAATCCTGGTCTCCACCTCGCTGCACATGTAGACTTCCCAGGTGGGCACCCACTTTTCCCTTGGCCAGCCTGGGCCTGTGCGCCTGGCGACCGCTGTGCCTCGTCGCTGTGGCCACTGGTTCGTTGGCTCTGGGACGGTGTGCATGTCGACGACTGCTCATCTGCAGCCAAACGGGCCACCCAGCGCACAGCATGGCGAGAGCCCCGGTGGGGCCGCATCCGAGCATTTACGTCAGCATCCAGGGTGGGACCGCAGCGACAGACGGAGATCTGGGAAATGCTGGCCGAATCTCTGTTGTGCTCTCTGCCCGGGCGCGGGCGTGGGCGTGGAAACGGTGGCTGGTCGCGCAGCGTGGCTGGGCCGCACCAAAAGTGAGGCATGTTGTTGGTTGCGTCGATGCTCGTGGCGATCCTGGGCGAGCGCAACTATTTGGCTCGCCATCAATAGCAGCTCGCAAGCGAGCGAAGAAGAATTCGAGAATCAGAAAACTCGATGGCGGCGGAGTGCGGTCCACTTGGATTGGAGGGCTCCAGCGGTTCCAAGGCTGTCTGAGGCTCTCCAAGTTGCAAGGCTCTCCAAGGCTGGCGAAGTTGGCTGGGCTGGCAAGCCCGGCTGCGTGGTGGAGCAATGACAGATGTCCTGTTGCTGAGCGGCGATAAGATAAGCACATTAACAGTCGGCGCACTGTACCGACACGGTACAGACACGGTACAGGTACGTCGATACTTTTGACGCCTTGTGGCTGTGGGGCCATTCATGGTCAGCCAACCACGAGGCTGATGGACGATTAGAGAGGAGAAGGCTGTCGGCCATTTCCCCCTCCAACGTCAAGCAGCTGCAAGCAATCACCCACAACAGCTACTAGTAACATGACTTTGTGCTCCTCGTATAACAAAGCCGCCTTTGCGTGTGACTTGCCACCCGTTTGCAGCTCTGTACTGCTTCCTGGCTTTGCAGCCAACGTCAGCCACCAAACGCAACACTACGCTGTAATTTGCCATGTTGGAATTGCACAACCGCCCAGATGGCTCGCCCTGTCTTTGTGCTTGTGCTGGTGCTGACGGGTCAAGGGCATTTTCATCTCATCCCACCCTGTTCCACACGGGCGGTATCATCCCAAAGCAGCCACTCTCTTCTGCCACTCTGGTGGACTTGTGCCCTGCCTAGCCGCGCATCGAGTTCGTATACACTATAACTTTGTCCTCTCTTCGTATGCACGCTCTGATATACGGTATTACCAATGTGCTGGAGGATCCAGGTATATTGCCACTGTTCGTCTCCTTCAGGATGATGTTCTCGACCGCCCCCCCCTGGGAGCCGCATACGCGCTGTTTCTTTGCATGTTTGATAGATCACGAGATGTCGCAAGCACTTGAGACTGCTGTACGATGTATCATTGCAGATGCTTTTGGCGCCCTGACAACGGGCCATGGGATGCTCCCGTCCCTGCCGCTCCGCTGCCTGGGTGTCCACGGCCGCCTCAGACACAATGAGCCGCTGAGTTGGCCGCGCGCCGCGGTCGCCTGTCATCATCATCATCATCATCATCATCCATACCAGCCCGTCTGATTCGCTGTGATGGCTCAGAAGCCTAAACGCGCAGGCCAACCTTCTTCGACTTGAGAACGTCAGATCAGCCAGCTGTGGTCTGTCAACTGGCGCTGTGGAGAGCAGCACAGCAAGGGCCCAGCCTGGGACTTATGGGCCAACGTCCCAGGGTGGCTCCTCGAAGCATACTGAGCCCTGCCGTTTCGTCGGAGCCAGAGTTGCTGTCGTACTTCAACAGAGACGTCTTGACACTCGTACTCAAACACCCTACACAAGTTTGCATCTGACGGGATCAACAAGCCGCGCTTTTGTTCCGTCCTTGGCCGTTACAAAGCAGCCGTTTTCCCTTGGTTCCCGAGGCCGTCCAATGTTTCTGAGCCAATTCATGCACAAATTGGAAACCCATGGCGCACTGACCACTGCTTCTTTTCCTGTCAGGGCATTGACTTGGCAAGTCTTGCCTCAACTTTCCGCTCGTGTCCGCGCAGCCGCGCTAACGCCTGCTGTGTTGATTGCAGAAGAGTGGCAAAGACAGCAATGTTGACGATCAAACAGCCTTCAGAGTACAGGGCTCCATGGCGTAGTTCGGGTGAATCAACAGTAGCTGGCCACTGGTACTCACCGCTCGGCATAACGGGGCAGTTGTTGTTTGCCTCGTTTCTATTTTGATATTTACGCATTGAGCCACAGCACACTAGAGGAGAGGGTCTGCTGTTGACCTGACAGGGGATGCCCGACTTGGGCGCATCTTTTGCCAAGTCGCATTTTCATGTTACTATTCAATCTCACGTCCCTCGTCTCCAGCCACTGCGCCAGTCAGCCATCACTTTACGCTATCAAGACTGTGCAAGTAAAACCCTCTCGACCTCGCCAATTTTGCTGATGCATCGCTGCATCATAGCGCGCACTACTGCCTCTCATTGTTGGCTAGACTTGGTCCTTTTTTGAATGGCTGAAGAAAAACATGCTCGCTAGGCAGTCCCACGATTCCGTCATGATGTGAAATCCATCGCATGGCCACGCCACTGCGGCGATGCTTGGTTTCGTGTCGACAGCTTCAACACTATGGCTTACATTCGAGACCCCGTGCCGTCCCGTCCGCAACGCGTTTGTCGAACCCGTGACCATTCCTTTCTCAGCCATGAAAGCTGCCAGGTTTGGCCAAAAGCTAGAACAGCCGTCCGGGTTTCCGTGGCGGCCAGGCCGCCAAGAAAGTTTACGCCCGAGCTACTATCCAACGCTTTCCCAGCAACGGTCGCGATCGCGGCTAGAATAACAAGAACAAGGTCAATAACAAAAAGTTCTCAGTCTCAAGTCATGTTACCACTAGCGAGCGACATGCCATGTGACGTCCGTTGTGTAGCATACCGGTTCTGGCAAGGCTGGCAAGATGTGATGTGTGGCGATGCGGCAACATGGCTCTGTGGATGACCATGAAGACTCGACTGGTGAATATACCGCAGTAAATGCAGTAGTAGAACCATTCATCTATGTAGAGATAGTGGTCCCTCTTCCTAGCTATGTGGTGGACTCGGCTTGTATTGCTGGTAGGGAAGCACCTGGGTCTCGAAGCACGGGTCGAACGAGGATCAACGCGATAGCTGAAATCCAGCCATCTTCATCTGACACCCTGTCATGTATTCATCAAAGGCAATTCAGCAACATCCCAACATGGCATTGACGTAGAGCCTCACAAACATATTTGTACCCCAGCGAATCCCGGGCAGAGATCAGGGATCAATCCGTCTCGGCTGCCTTTCTAGCCCGCAAGAGATGACGGGAAGGACCTTATCCTCTTGCCATTGAACACTCGCCTTGCCGCTGTGTGTGATGCTGTTGCGGGCTCTAAACCACAGGCTAGAAGCGGCTCCTTGTCCTCGAATTCTCCAATCGACCTTTGGGTAATCAGATTACGCTTTCAACCTACGTATATTCAAGAAGAACGAGCAACGATGCCGTTGGTATTCACCATCGACCGGGCCGCTCTTTGCACATTGGGGGATCAGACTCGCTGCATCAGGTATAATGCTTCAGGGCAAGGTCTGGATCTGGCACAAGCGCGAACAGTGGTCCCTAAATTACAATACAATCTACGTGAGGGAGGTTGAGGAAGCGTGAGGACTTTGCGGGGAAACATTGTTTCGACAAGGAGATACCCTCCTTCTGCTGTTGCCGGAGCATTGATCAATCGAATGCGTTCCATGACAAAAAGTAGGGGTCCTTTTCTGCCCGGTCTCTTACTATAGTAGCCAACATGAGGGATCTTCATCCCGCTCATGGGTGCAATCCCAGCAGAATAGTGGTTGAAACAGACCCCTGAATTGGCAAAGTGGGGGTCCACAATCATGCTGCCATCCATCTTGTAATTCATGCGGTGGATGATGGATCTTCGGCACGGGGCCCTTTTTTTTTGGTTTGGTTTGCTCTCCTGCGACAATTGTGAGAGGATGCTTCATGGCGCCCGGGTGGCGTGACAGCGGTGAGAAATGCAGGACGCGCGCATCGATTGCCAGGACGATCTTGCGAGCGAGACATGTTTGCGTATGAGCATTCTAAAGCGAACCCGCGAGGAAAATAGTCAATTCAGGCGAGTAGAATTGTAGCCCATTTCGATACAACCAAAGCTTGTGCCCAGAGCAGTCATAGGAGAGCGCAATAGGCATGCTTTCGTCGGTGTGATCGTATTGTCGCTGCCATGGCATTGTCATCTTTCCACGAGATCTTGAAGTGTCTTACCTGCCACAGGACCTATAATGAACAGCGGGTTATTTTTCCTGTGGTCAAGGTCCTCACGGGATATGTGTTTCTATTTTTTGATGCCGAGAGTTGAGCGAGTATCGGATTGCTGTTCGCACGCCTCATTGTGTCTTGTTCAAGCCTTTCAATGGAGAAAAGGCCATGCCGCCAGTAATAGTAGCAATAGTACGACTGTGCCTCCTCATTGGAAATCCCTCGTCTTTCGTACTGTGGAGTTCTATCCTTTCGCGTGCTGGTCTCGAGCTCGTCCGATGAGGCGCAGGGCTGGCCGGCCTGTGGCTTCTTCTCCAAGGCATGAACAAGTGCGAGTCAAATTGGGGACTTTGAATTGCTAGTCTGGGCACTATATTGCGGAAGTATCTTTCCGGAGCCAGGCTCCAGTCCTCCAAGTACTTTTGTACAGCACGACACGTTATCGCCTCTGCTCATGACTATTGCTCCAGATTGCTCTGCTCATGACTATGCTCCTGCAATCTGGAGACAGACAAGAAGAGGCTATTCCATGGTTGAATTTGCTTATCCCACCCTCTTCTTTCCCCTCGCGCGTCGGGTGTGAGAGAGAGGCTGCAGGATGACGCCCTCTCCAGTTGATCGGATGAGGTGAAGATGGCGGTTGTCCTTTGGAAGGAGACTCCCGTTTACAATCTTCAAACATTCGCAATGCCAATCTCGATTTCGCAGGAGGGAGGAGGGAGGATCCGCTCCGACACATGGGCTGGGCAAGAGATGTATGCATGTATACATAGTATAGTAGCAGCATTGGACACTTTTTTGAGTGACCACACAAGACAGATTCATACACTGTCACCGCCCCCCCACTTCATGCCCCCAATGCCATGCCACCACTATGTTGGTACTGTACAAGCGCATGTAAAGGATTGAGGGATTGGCCGTGGGAAGGCTCTTTTGTTATCCCTGGTCCGAGAGACGGATTCCCATACATTCCCCAGCGTTTCTTTTGTAACACCAATTTAGCTGTGGTCCAAGCGGCACACCCGCATCACAGACGCGCACACAAGTCCAAGACCCCAAGCCACGCACACCTCATCCAGTCAGCCAAGGCGTGGGCGGATCCACCCACACCTCTTGCTGAACAAAGAAGCAACAAGGCCGCCTTGCGACGCAAACGGCCGCCGCCGCCTTGGGTGTGTGAATATAGGTGCGAGTGTCTGCATGAACGGCACTCGATAGCGTGCAATTGCTTTGGCGTCTCTCTCGGTGTGGATCTCTCAACAACGAATCCTATACGCTTCACGGTTCCTTCTTGGCGGCACCTCCTCCCCAAGGCCGCTAAGGAGAACTGACACGGACATGTTCTCTTAATTCACTCACTTCACATGTAGATCACAACCTCTTGCAATCACACGGCCAATGAGCGAGCGGGTGCGGTAATCTGGCCAAGCAAGTCTGGAGCTGGCTGGAATGGAATCGAGGCAGAAGACAGCAGAAGAGAAGGAATGGGGCGCCTTGGCCTCCTCCAACGTGCGCGACAAGACAATAGACGTTAGCCATCAAATCTCGATGAGTCCGTGCTCGTTGTTGGTAGAGCAGCAGACGACTATGAGGAAACAACTAGTGGTTGTATAATTTGCGCCAGCCGAAAAGCCTGGCCACAGTCTGGAAACCCAAAAAAAACCCACGCGTTTACACACAGTGAGCGACACACTTACTTAGTGAGCCGCTTGCCACTGGACTCTATCCCACTACCACGAGGCAGCGTCCTTTGAGCCCGCCGCTATAAATACCGTCTAACACGATACTGGCTAGGCTCCAGGGGCGTTGAGGGATGGCAACGTCCGCAAAGCAGTCCAAGTCCACTTGATAAAGGTCGATGGGGCACTAGAAGCAGTAAAGTTGCTGTAATGATCCCCAGAGACCCGCCGCCCACGGCTAGTGAGCAATACTATTTCCAAGTTGCTCTCGTAGTCACTGCGGTGCCGATATGTAAGCGAGCACGAGTAAAAGTACAGCCCCTTTTCAGGAGTGGAATTCCTTGTCAACAACTACCCAGTGGCTCTCCAGATGATGATGATGATGAAGATCGTCGCCAACCATCAACTTGGCACAGACAACTATGGGACAATGGGTTCGGGTACATCCACCCGAGCCCGCCATCGTCCCCGGGTGTCCGATATTCCCACAGCTAACTGCCTTGGCCTTTATTAACTTTGGCGATCGCTGGTGACGGACAACGGCTACTGGAGCGTCTTGGAAAGCAAGCAAGTCATGCCCCATCCTGTCCATTGACCCGTCCACCACGCTCCAATTCTTCTTTGTTTGCCAATCCCACGCTTGCTGCAACCAAGCGAGAAGTCTACATGTCGTCAGCGCTAATCTGTGCCAAACCCAACCCCCCCTGCCTTACTTTTCACTTTGCATTGTACGGACGATCGATTGCCTGTGTGTTATTGGGCTGAGGAGCAAGCCAGTCTGTTCAGCTGCGCCCTCATGCTCCAATTGTAGGTGCACAAGCACACGCACAAGCACACGCAGCAACCAATTCGGCGCCGTCTTTACCTTTCCTTGGCCCCCAAGGATCCAAATTCGTTGATACTTGAAGTTGCATGCGGATGGCGCCCTGCAAAAGCCAAACATTCCAGCAGCGGTCAGTGCAAAGGCTCGTGCATTGGCAGTCCCGAGACAAAAGGTCAAGGTTCCGTACCAGCAGTAACCGGCACAAGAACTGTGCCCAATCACTTCCTGCAATTCCAAGTCAGTCCACCGTTCAACAGATCACGCTCCGGCCTGGCGACCAATCAGATGTTGGGTGGCCCTCTTGTGCCCGTCAGCCTTGTCACTTGGCTTGTTTGGCCTTGTCTTGCGACGACTGGGACTCGAGAAACACCTTGCGCAACCTCTGTCATGATCATAACCGGCTAGAACCTGCATAATGTCTGTCTGTTTGTTTGTTTGTTCAACACAAATGGCAGTCGGAGCGTCTTGCCTCGCCTTGTACAAACAATCAAGTCGATGAATTGTAACTTCGTAAGACACGCATTGACTTGATATATCTTGCTTATCTCGTTGCACACAAGCCCCCGAATTCCAGACGTAGATGAGTGACGCCCGAAAGACCGCAGCCGTAATTCTCGAACACGATGTTGACAAATCACGTCTCACAAAACTGCCAGCTTGACAAACCTCCACAGCATTACCACCAGCTGGCCCCGTCTGGTCGTCAACGTGACCAACTTCGGCGCAATACTTGTCAGCTACTCGTCCGTTGGGAGCTCGGCTAGGCATGTCTTGTACACACACACATATGCATGTCTCGAAGCCTTGGCCCACAGCCGGTTTCTCGTCCCCGGTCTTGCCGCTTTGATGTGTCTCTGACTTCGCCCCATTTTGCTGCTTCTTTTCTTCGTCTGGCCATCTATACAGCATGATAGACGATAATATCTGTCGTTTGAATTGTATAGACGTTCAGATGATTCTTTGGGTCCATCTCATGATTGTCGTGGCTGGGGCCTCTTTTGCGTTTCACAACCCTCCGTCGCTCCGAAGCAAAGGCCTCCCCAGCTCTCCAATGATAATGAAATGCTTGTTGCGAAGTTGATTGAAGAAACCTTCTGCCTCTACCCGGGGGATCAAAGCTGTGTGGAAATGGCAGCCAGTACGATCTAGCCTTTATAAAAGGCCCGAGTAGTTGAAATGTTCATGCTTTCCGGGACCACCCTCTTGTCTGCTTCTTAAACTTTACGCGTGGCTTCAAGAGGTCCGAGTACTTGCTCGCCTTTCGCCTGTCGCTTATGGCGGCTTGGCAGTAGACAAGCGTGGTGTACTATAGTAAGTCTAGTTTGACGGCCGGTCGGCAAGGAGTTTTGTCGTCGATCGATGCCCTTGCTGAACGTCCGAAGACATGAAACTGCTTCACCGTACCGGAACAGTAGGACGAATATCCACACAATGTGTCAGAATAGCCGAGAATACCACGTCGATGGATTCTGGTATCACTCTCTTTTGGTTTGCAGAATAAAACCAAGTTGATCTATCAAGGCCTATGATTACTTGCTCCTTCACGATATAGACAAGATGAGGGGTCCAGAATTGCAATGTCGGTATATTTAGATATTCATGGCCTCACACATCTACATTATTCCACCATGAGCTCATTGCAACCGGCGCCGAAGCACTGATGGGTTTGGTCTTTCGTCGATATATTCGCGCTATTCAAAACTTTACACTTGCAGGCAATCTATACACATACACTGTTCTTGTACAAGCCGCCAGGTGGTCAGTCAAGGCGCACAGGGAAGCTGATCAGCCGCCAAATTCTTCTCAAACCCTAGATAGCTGCTATTCCAGTCTCCCAAGATAAATGCCTTGTCCATATTGCTCAGAGCGCTTGCGTAGCGTGACGTCTGATCTTCCTCCAACTAAACAGCAGCAGCACCGTACCGCTATGTCATCAATGCTCATGTCGACGATGATAGGCTGTCAACGAGAGCGGAGCCCTATACCACCTGCCTGACCAGCCTGCGTACAAGGAGAGAGCCAGAAGAGCCTCAACGATGGTGGTGTGGGGACCCCTTTGACGTCGGAAGAGGCACTTGATAGCCTAGTTCCTGTCGTATCAAGCACACAAGCTGCATCAATGCAGTAGCATCGCAGCAACGCAATACACAAGTATGGAGCAAAGTACCGGCTGTCCGTCCGTTCCACTAATCCGTCCAATCTATCCTTCGCATCTTTCGGACGATGACGACCGTGGAGTCAAGGAGCATTGCTGCCACTCCCATCCCTTCAAGTTCGAGAACGAACTGATACATATGTACGACGGTTTTGATGATGATTTCCATATGCTTTGTTCTCATTTGGCAGCTAGAGGCTTGACTCTTGTCGGTGCGGCCAGAGCAAACGCACAGCCGTAGTGCCAAGGTAATCCCTTTCGCCATCGGTGATGCCAAGTTGCCTTCTCACTTCATTTCAGAGTGTAGTCCGAGAAGAAAGAGTCTGAATCTTTGGCTTGAGTTTTGCATGATTACGTATGAGTAACGTACCGCTGGGATGGAAGTCCTTGGCCTTTTGGAAAGGATAGAGTGCACAAAGGAGGCGCACGACATGACATGACACGACACGACGCCCGTCTCGTGATGCGTGTGTGCATGTGTGCGACAGGGTGGGATGACTGGAAATAGCAGATCTTTGTGAGAGATGGGCAGGGTAATACTTGATCAAAATAAATCATTGCAGACGATCGTGGTGTATTTACTCGCCTACCACAAACCCAATCAACTTGTCCGTTTGTCTGCATAACAACAACACCTCACTCGTCTAGTACATGGATATTGTACCAAAGCATAATGGACAGCTGAATTTCAGACATATCTGAATGGCATCGGTCACGTTCCCATGATTAAAGAGAAAAAAAAGGTGTTTCAACATGCATTTACGCCCCTCTTCTCATCCCAGTTTCCCAGCTTTATGCTCGTCACTATGAACTTTGAAGTGCAAGGACAAGCTGGGAAAATATTTGAAATGACTCACTGTGTGCTTGAATGAGGCAATGACAGCATGTGCGCTTTTGGAACTTTTTCCTCGACAGACGATGATGTCGGGGCCGAACAAGCGGGATATGCTCCTTTCTTCACTTCGTGATGGCCAGCCGATCCTGAAGTTTTTGGTACACATCCTCCGGAAACATCTTCTTTCCGCCATCAGCGAATTGTCCGGTTGCTTAATATACCTGCCTTGACCGAATAGTCCAGTAAGCCGTACAAGTAGTGTGCAAGTATGTAATTTTACCTAGGTAAGCAAGTGAGCAGATCAAATTGTGTAAAGCAGTCGGCGCCCGATTAGTTGCACTTCCAATGCGACATCGCATCGATGCTATACACTTGTCTCGGGCAACTGCGTCTGATTGTAATACATATACGCTCTGAAAACCATACTCATGCATTACGCTGCCAAACCAGTTTTTGAACGGCATTTGCACGGTGGTTGTAGTGAGGCGCTGACAATAAAGGTAAAAGAGTCACAAGAGCGACATGTCTGGCAACTCGCAAAAGTCAAAAGATTATTGAAACGACACAATCTCGGCTTTGCTGCCAAACGTGCACATGTGTTCGTGAAATCGCGGTAGTCAATATGAAGAAACAAATCGACATGACGGGGCAAGTTGACGGCCGTGCGGACATGCGGATGGGTGCCGCAATATCGCCCACGGTGAATCGCGTCGCCAATGTGCCTCCGTCATACTGTCGGTAACCGTAAAAGCAGTGATGCGCGCGGCAAGAAAGAACAGTATGGTGGGAAGCCGTTTCGCAAAGAACGGTCAAGTGTCCATGGCGGGAGGCGACATTGTCGTAGCGCGAAGGCTTGGCTCTACCACACTCTTCTGGTTGCCTGCATTGTCTTATTTCATTGACGATGGAAGCCTCTACGAGAAATCCTTCACATACTAGGTGAATTTTCATCACATGGACACGACGCGCCCATCCAAGCGCCAATCAGAAAATGACTCAGATCGTCAGAAGCTAAGTAAATGACAGTGCGTATATTGCTTTGTGAGCCAATTTTCGAATACTTTCTGGCGAATGCGCTTCGGACCGGAAATGCATCTCGCAATCACACATCCGCCTCTTGTAGAAGGCTTGTACACAGGCGTCCTTCCAGATTTATCTTCCCCCTCCGAATAATTCGGGCACGGGGTGTGGATGGTTAGGTCGAGTGACAATCCGCACGCCCCAGGTTCATTTATCGTCGGGATGTATCTATCTTCTCGTGAAAAAATGGGTGCCGCAGCGCTTCGGAAGGTGTAATCCTCTTGTCGGGATTCACGGCCAGGCAACGATCGAGGAGATCGTAGAAGTGGTTGAGCTGTCTGGTTTCTGCCTCATCCATACCACTAGATGCTGCCATAACGCGGGTGCGTAGGTCCCGCGTAGGCTTTACTATGGGTAAAATCCGAACTGTAGTCTGCACAAGGAAAAAGAAGTGCGAATTAGCCCTGTCTCTAGCCTCTATTTGCGTGTTGAAAATAGCGAAGGAGCTGAAGGAATGGATGCAGCGTAGATGGAGAAGAGGGAGTGATGCAGCAGCCACTCAGGTAGATTGCAGTAAGAAGGATCGCCGGTACTGTGAATTGCAACAAGCCACCGTCATCCTACTCCGAAGCCACAGCTGCATGGCCCCTAGGATTCACCGCCCCTGTAGATTCGAGCACAATGGCGCCTCCAAGCAGCTTCAGCCAGGCTGTGACATTGAGGGCAAGTTGCTGAGAAGCTCCCAGCAAAGTGATGCGATGGTCGAAGCCATTGTTGAACGCTCGCTTCGCAAGTGCTTATCTCGCCAAACGAGAACACACCATTTCAGGTGACGAGATGATGCCTCGAGACACTAGAGTAGGCCTTGCCTACAATGTAATCATGCGCAGCCTCGAATTGGGCATAGTCGGCTTCGACAAACGAGGGCAAAGGCAAAAGCAGTAGAACATATGGAACGATTTGACATACCTTGCCCAGGACCTTGTCCCGCTCTTGGCTGATGAAGTTTCCCGTTTCATCAAAATGCATAGTCCAAAGGGAGCCTCGACGATAGAGTTTAGCACTCATTTTGCCCCTAATCTCAATTATAGCGCGCAGCATCTGATTGTTGCTGTCGCCAGTGAAGAGAATTTTGCCAGTGTACAGCTCGTACAAGGTGCACCCAATGGACCACATGTCGATCGCGTAGTCATAAGGCATACCTAACATGATCTCCGGAGCTCGGTAAAACCTACTGACAAGATACGGCGTGATTTCGTTGTGCGCCGTGGCCGCGTCAGAACGATCAATAGCTGTTCCCAAGTCGCAGATTTTGAGGACATTACGCTGCTCATTGACCTGAGGATACATTGATTAGCTCAAAATTCCCTTTTGCCAGTCTTAGAAGACCAAAGAATGCTTACCAGAATATTGTCGGGTTTCAAGTCAGCATGTATGATGCTGCACTTACGCATGTGCGCCAGAGCCAGAAAGATCTGGTACGCATACGCCTTGGTAGCAACAAGGTTGATGCCAACATTATTGCCAAACTTCTTGAGCACTTCTCTGAGGTTGAGGCTCAGGTTTTCGAAAGCCATGCATAGATGACCCTTGTGCTCAAAGGACCTTTCAAATTTGACAATATGCTTCTTGTTCTCCGGGTCAGCCAAGTTGAGTTTCTGAAGAATAGCAATCTCAGTGAAGCCGCCCTTTTTGAGCGCATCGTTGTTTCTCATCATCTTGATCGCGACTACCTTCTTGGTCGTAATATCCGTGGCTCGAGCGACGCCAGAGAACATTCCCTTGCCAAGGGTTGACTGAATCTGGTAACGGCCATTGACAATCTCGCTTGGACGGATCTTGTAGTAGCCGTCCTTGTCATCATCCTCGAGGATGCCGCCACCTTTGTTGCCTTGCAGCGCTACTGGATCTTCGCTCGGTGCTCTGGCCTGGGGATGCGGCTTGGGCGCCGCAAGCTTGTCCTCATCAAAGTCCTCGGCAAACATGTCAAAGTCATCGTCGTCAGCTGCCTTCACAACTTCCGTCGTTTCCATTAGCTCATTCGTGTCGGCTGGACCGTCCGTAATGGAGCCTCGACGGTCCTCACCATGCAGACCGACCGTGCCATTGCGCATTTCGTCGCGGCGCTCGTCCTCACGCATGTCCGCTGTTGGGTCATAGTCTGCAGCGGACGGGCCATCCTCCTCGGCAAGTTTTGCACCGGCGTGATGATTGATGAGGTCACCATCGTTGGCAATATCGAGCGCTTCGGGTGACATGCTTGGCTGAGCGCGTCCGGCAGGTGAAGGCATGTCTGCAACCTTAGTGCCGATACTCGATGGGAGGGACGAGCAACTCTTACCTGAGACGGGTGTCCTGGGCGTTCCTTGGGGCGAACTGACCTCGGAAGGTGCCTCAGTTGTGGAATCAATCTTGTTAGCCTGAACAGCCTGGACAAGCAAAGGGGTCGAAGCGCGAGACTTTCTTAGAAGTGCCTCACGGCGACGTCTTCGACGCTCAATTTCGGCTTCTTCGTCTAGGGGCTTCGCTTCTTCCCAGTCATCGTGATCTGTTTGCTCTTTGACTCGGTATGAGCCACCTGGCGAGTCGCTAGTCGGCCTGTCAGCAGATGTACTCAAGCGGTCAGGGTTGGTACAGCCATACCTCAGATGCAAATGAGAGGTCTTTGTAGCCATGCGCTCATCCGTAACACCTTGACTATATTTAGCAACGTCTTTGGCAAAGTCTTTGGCATCAGCCGCGGAAGGCCGCTGGTTGGCAGTATCTTCTCGTACTTGTTTAGCATTCTGGGCGCTGTACTTGATAGATGCAGCCTGCTGGCCTGGATGGAATCGACCAACTCCTTCAGCATCACGCCTGTTTCGATCGAATTTTCCTCTGCCGTTGTTACGACCGAACCGACCGGGCGATGGACTTCGAGAACGTGGTCGCTTATCCGAGCGCATGTAGTCGTGGTCGCGGTCGCGATTGCGGTCATTATAGCGAGATCTGGCTGAAGCATAGTCCCTTGAGTCGCGAGAGCGCTGGCCCATGGGACGATCTATGTCGTCATCGCGACCTCGGGAGACCGGGCGATCTGGATCATTGTAGGCGCGTCTGTCTCGCGAAGAAGGCGCATCTTCATAGTGCACGCGGAATTGTCGTGGATCCGAGCCTCCTCTTCCTCCTCCTCGGTGATGCGAGTCGCGATCATCGTCCCGGGGTCTCTTGTGGCCGCGGGGTGAGCGAGGGCGTCGTGCGGTAAAGTCACCACGGCTGGGTGAGCGCGCGGTTCTTGCTCTCCTGTCCAGACGGTCAACACTGTTCCCACCAGTATGAGGCAGTGTAGGTGCCTTGGAAACCTGAACTCCGTTGTCCCTAATCTCGCCTTCATCGGAACTACTCGCCATCATGTCGCCGTTATTTGAGCGATTGAGCAGCCCAGAGCCGATCCTCGAGCTTTGAGCAAGACCGAAAAGGATGTGTCAGTCAAATTTGACGAGAATTCTCAAACGGCTAGCGAGCAGGAGAAAAAGAGGCCAACCGGATCAATCCTGTCAACTCTTTCGTGGACTCAGGACATGGTCCGAAGCCGAATCGTCGAGGAAGGAACTTGGGCGAAGGAATCGGTGTCGTGACGCAGCAGTCGCACGAGATTGCAACGGCAATGCAAGGTGTCGGAAGCAAGCGCGCGAGGTGATAGAGAGCTGGATCGTGAAGCAGCGACAGCGAGAGCAAGATTGTTGGAAGTTGGTTGAGTTGGAAGAGATTCAAGCTTGGGAACTGACAGATGCATGGCAGGCGGCCTGCACTCGATGCTGAGGCTAGCGCTCCTGCCCTTTGGCGGCTCATCTGAGTCAGCGCTCTTATCGATAAGCTATCTCGTGGACCTCTGGACCGCAGTCGAGAGCGGAGTGGGGCATCGGATTTTTGGCAGGTGAAAGGTCGGGCATGGGCATTCGAACAAGAGATGCGTCCTACTGGCCCTTTCCCATTCTCACTTCAAAGATCTCCGCAAACCCGTCGCTGTCCGCTTGCGATTCTCTCCCATTTCTCTAGCATTCCCAATCGTCCAACTCTCAAATATGGGTGGCTCTGACAGACAAGGTGTGCCTCCTCGATTCGTCATGGAATATCTGTTCCAGCGATGTGTGCGTGATGGCTAACGACGTGCGCAGGTGGCAAGGCCAAGCCCTTGAAGGCTCCCAAGAAGCAGGCCAAGGACCTCGACGAGGACGACAAGGCATTCCTTGAGAAGAAGAAGGCCGGTCAGTCATTTTTACAGCCAGCGTTCGCATTCTCTTGCAAGTGCTAACCTTCTGGCTGTCACAGAGGAGAAGGCGAGAAAGGAATTGGCAGCCAAGGCAGGCGGCAAGGGCCCCCTCAACACTGGCGGTCAGGGCATCAAGAAGAGCGGCAAGAAATAGATATGACAACCTAATATCACCCACTGGCAACGGCCACGGCGAGCGCGCAGGTCTCGCGACCAAGATCGACAACGAGGCACGTCGCGACGATCAGGCGACATAGCAGGGCGTGAAGAGACAAGGCACGAGTAACATTGCATTTCCAGCGGCGCAAAGACAGCGCATTATCAGCGTGCGATAGCAAGATCTGGGTGATCCTGCCTGGGGCCGGCAGAATGCTTGCATAAGGTCATGAACTAGATATCAAGTATCGAGATCTCTTTGAAGATTAACAAGGCAGAGTACAGACGGCACAACAAAAGTGTCTTGGATCGATTGTATGGCTCATTCAGATTATTGTTGCAGCCAATACCTCCAGAACTGCCGAAAGCCATACCGTAATGGAGCTCCTCTACTTCGTATAAACTATCTTTAACCAGGCTTTGTGTTGACATGGAGAATCAACATTTGGCACCGATGGGTTCTGAGCTATGTAGACGCAGGGTCCCGTGGATCGCTCCCCATAAAGTGCGGAATAACTACAGTGTTGCGTTGTGAAAGCGCTGAGGTCTTAGGCCTTGATTGCCCTGTGAGGCTCTGCACATTCAGTTAATTACAGTGCCTCTCTAGGCAGCGCAGGCTACCGAGGCACTAAATATTGCTGGGTCCTGACTCTTGTTGGCCTCGGATGGTATGACTTTTCCCATGTGTGAGTCCCAACAAAACATGCGGAAATAGTTGCCTTTGCCTTTCTTGATAAAAATGCCGAATAAGTCATGACATCAAATCACCATCTTCAGAATCCAGCTCCATAATCATACAAGGCATTCTGAGTGATAATTGCAGCTCCACGCATAACCAGCCCGCCAATATTCTGTCCCAATGGCTTATCACAAAGACGCCCAGGCCGCCGTCCGCAGACGTCGCGGCTCCTCGGCCTCCAGCCAGCATTCGACCAGCCTACTGCACACCGTTAAGGCTGTCGAGTCCAAGATTGAGTCAGCTCTGCTCTGGGCCTGGGACGATCTGCCCGACTGGCGCCGCGACAATGCCTTCATTCACACGGGCTACCGTCCCACGAGCAACAGCTACCGCGGCTCCTTCGACTCGCTCTTCTCGCTGCACAACGAGTCCGTCAACATATGGACTCATCTGCTTGGCTCCATCGTCTTCACCGTTGCTGGTTTGACATCGCTCTACCTTTTCGAGGCCATCGTCGCAGCACGGTATGCAACGGCCACCACTGCTGATGTCGTTGTATTTGCGTGCTTCTTTGCCGGGGCCTTTTCGTGTCTGGGAATGAGCGCGACCTTCCACGCGTTGTGCAACCATAGTCCGGAGGTTGCCAAGTGGGGGAACAAGTTGGATTACAGTGGTATCGTGCTTCTGATTGTAGGGAGTTATGTTCCAGCGTTGTACTATGGTTTCTACTGCCTACCGCGGTTGATGGGGCTATACCTTTCAGGCGTAAGTTTCAACCTTGCTGGCTGATTTTGTTTCTTTTCTTCTTCCCTCCTCATCGAGCACTAGAAGCTGACTATCATCAATTGGTCTCAGATTGTCCTACTGGGTTTGGGCTGCCTGACAGTTTCATGGTTCGAGCATTTCCGCACCCCAGAATGGAGACCTTACCGCGCTATGATGTTTGTCGGTCTGGGGGTTTCAGGCGTCGTGCCCGTCCTCCACGGCCTGACAATCTACGGCTTCAGCGAGCTCAACGAGCGTATGGGCCTCAGCTGGGTCCTGTTACAGGGTGTGCTGTATATCTCGGGCGCCTTCCTCTACGCCGTAAGTCCCTCCTCCTCCTCGTTTGGTTCAGACAAGCAAGCCACTTTTGGGTCCAGTCCATAGCAATCTAACACGAATCGTTTCTTTCAACAGGTACGTTGGCCAGAGAGGACGTCTCCAAAAAAGTATGATATTTGGGGCAGCTCGCACCAGATCTTTCATGTATTGGTCGTTCTGGCTGCTGCTTCTCACTTGTATGGCATGACGCTGGCGTTTGATTTCCATCATGGTGCACTTGGTGCGCGTTGTTAGTTGGCTGTAATTGGTTTATAGAGCACGGACATTGTAAGTGATAAAACCAGAGCGTATCAGAGCATTCTGTAATACTCAGTCTGCACTTTGGACCGCAATTATGGGACTCGCCGGCAAGACAACCTCGTTGTGTGATGTTGATGTGCTCCGTTCAGTACTCTTTCTCGTATTGACACCGTTAGGCTGATTATCAATTGGCAAAGTCATATTCGGGAGAGGAGTGAGCGCCTAATATGCAAGCCATTGGGTATCATTCTCCTTACGACGTCCTTGGGAACCACTTCCGCGTCGCGTCTTGCCGCGATCTCCTCCTGGACCTTTCGGAACGCCTCGAACTCCAAACAACACTTCAAAGTAGATAAAAACTAAGCGTCGTCACCAACACCCCACTCATGTAAACCCAGATCCATCACCTTGATCAGCCCACTCCCCATAGCAGCGGCACCCCACCAGCCATACTCGACATTCGGATTCCACGCAACGACTGTGACCCTCGTCAAAGGCTCATGCACCACCGCTTTGGTCTTCTCTGCCTCTCGAATGAGTAGCAACTCCTCGTCTACTCTGAGTACCCCAGAGTCCCCTGGAGCGATCCCACCATCATCCTTGTGTCCAACTGGCTTTTTCCGCTTCGTGATCTTGGGCTTAGGCCGTTTCGAGTTGCTAGGAATTGCCTTCTTATTACGAGCGACAACCAAGTCTATGCTCAGATTGCTGTTGTACTCAAGGCGGAATCCCTGAAGAATACGCGCTGCACCGCGAATCTGCTGCTGGGCCTTGATTGCAGAAGCAGGTCGGAAATCGTGCTGGAGGACCTTGAGCTTGTGCACCTCGTCATATCTGTCTTTGAGCAGCACACGCAGCGGGTTGAAGGCCCATAGGCTCCCATCTGCGCAGCCAACGAGCGTGAAGGGGTGCGAGCGGCCGGTTGCTAGACACATGGGCATGCTTGATGTCGTCATGAGCATGTGGCTCTGCACAAAGTGACGCACGTGTGTGAAGCCAATGACAGTATTGTGCGGCAGCGGGCTGGGGTGCAGGCCAACGTAGCCTTGGAGGTGGTCGTTCCAGTCGAGGAGGTTTGGCTGAAAATTGACGCTGTTGGGTTCAAGAGTGAAGGTTGTTTCGGCACTAGGAAGGTTGAGGTCTGTCAGGGTGGGACAGCCGCCGACTGGTGTGGTGGCGATATGGTATGGATGCGACGGGAATCCGCTTGCAATGTCGACAATGTGGCTGGTGTGAACTGGGCGGCGGGTTATGAGTTGAAGTGGGTGGATGGACCAGAGAGTGATGGAGCCATCGCTGTGGCCTAAGCAGATACGATTTATGTTGACCCATGTGAAGGAGGTTGTGTGTACAGCATACTCGTTGGTTATGCCAAGAGTGGCGGCTGGAGAGACAACCCAGTCTGAAGCGACGCGTTAGTTAGCACCCCGCAACGGAAAGATATGGGAAAGTTGAGGATGTAGCTTACCATAGCTCGTTGCGGCTGACAAGGGTTTCGATACCTCGAGAATTCTGACCTGACCATCGCCGCAAAGTACGGCAAGAAGACCGAGCTTGGAATCATCGGGTAAAGGAACAGGACACCATTGCAATCGCTTTGGGCGGCCCCAGTCGAAGGACAGGGCTTGAACCAGATGAGCCTGGATGCCTTCTTCTCTGTGAAGAGGTAAAGACCAAACTTGCAAGGTGCCCTTTTTGAATTCTTCGGGGTCTGGCTCGATCGAGTCAGCGTCCTTAGGATCTTGGTCTGAGAATGGTATTGTTGCCACAGCAAGAAATTGCTCTGCATGTCCCGCCAATGGTGCCCACTCCATGGCCAAAGGGATACCACCAGCATCCAGCACCCAACCCTTGGGTGATGATCTTGATGATGAGGCCTCAGGCGCGGCCTCGGCTGCCTGCCAGAGCTCACCGGTTTCCAGAGTCGCCTGCGCAATTCCATACTGCGTCCGCAGCTGCTGTTGCCGGTCAAAAGGACCGATCAAGCAAGCCAGCTCGGTCATGGCGGGCTGGAATAATGCGATATGCTCCGACCGGATTTTGCGCAGTCGCTGGGTGCGGCTCCTTGCAGCTCTGTACCTGTCATACCACGACCTGCTCCAGTGTCTCTGCTTGTCCTCGTAATCTTCTGCCAGCCACGGGCTTTCCATCACCCCGCTCTCACCGGGCCCTCGGTTCGGCAAAATTTGGTGATTGAACCATTTCTTCAACATGCCCCAGGCTATCTGGACGTGGTCAGGATCCGGCCCGTACAGGATCTTGAGCAAGCCAAGACCCCGCAACCAGTCCCGTAGAGGACCTTCATAGAGGCGAGTATCCCGCGTGTCTGTGGGATATTTGACGATGGCGTGAATAGCCTGCTTCTCCAACATTTTCAATTTCTGCCAGTCAGGTTCTCGGGGACGTGGCTCGTCTGTTTCATCGCAGCTGTCACTTGAGGCGTCCGACGCCGTAGTCATCGAAACATCGTCATTGTCTTGCAGCACATCGTTCTCGGGAATGTCAATTTCGTCTTCGCCTCCCTCTGCTGCCTCTTGAAATTCGCCATCTCGGTCTCTCACTTCGGCCTTGGCTGCTGCTGCTCTGGTCCCATCATCATTGTCATCCGAGCCCAAGTCGTATGAATCGGTGTAATCGAAACGCTTCGACTTGTTTGCCTTGCGTGTGCGCATGTGGGATCTGGTTGTCCTTGCAATCAGACGCAGCTGTGTTTCGAAACAACAATGAGGGATGCGTGAGTGACTGAGGTTTGATGGAGGTTTTGCAACTTTAGGCTCTGGTTGCCGAGGAAATGAGCTGGACGGGCTAGAAAGCATGTTTCTAAAGCTTGCAGGGTTAGGGTCACTGTGTGTGCCCAGGGCCGAGCTTTTAGGGTTGTGGCTTGAGATTAGCACCTACAGCCGCTGTAGAAGCCCAGCATTAGTGGTAATGAATTGGGCAATTTGACCACACCCATCTGGTCCGAGAATTTCACCTGAATTAATCAGGAGTTGCAAGTAGAAATCAAGATGAATGGACTCTTGAAAATCCTCTTAAATATATTCAGTGCCTAGGTAGCCAGCTGGGCCGCTCTCTCAGGTTTGCCTCGAATGTCACTCATCGCACAACCTCATCTCTGGATCTTTGTTTTAGTTATCACCATCTATGGACTGAGTTCTACTCAGCTGTGGTAATCAATTGCCTCGTAGCCTGTGTAGTCGTTAAGCATTACTTTTCCACGAACGCCTTGAGTGTGCTCGATATACTTCTGGATATCGCTGTAGAACTCACGAATATCATGCGGTTCTATGTGTGTGAGACAATTGCCGGCCTTGTGGTCTAAACCTCGCTTCTTAACTATATGCCCATGATCGATCCAATACGCACTCCCAGCTTCGCGTGCATATACATCGAACACTTGAAAATCAGGAGCTTCACATCGAAGAATTTCGTCAACTTCGGTATCAGTCATCAGAGAGTCCCGAGGAGCAGTAGAATCGGAATCGTCAGATTCAAGATCACTGTCATCATTACCCAGAAGAAAATTGATCAGAGAATCTACCCCAATGGAGTTTACTAGAGCTTCTGCATGGCCAAATATATAAGAATGGCCTTTCAGACTGTACAGTGAGAGTAGGGACTGCATTAGCCTTGTCGTACAGATAACTTCCATATGTATAACACGCCATGACTTACAGATTCCGTCACTGTGAAAGAAATACTTTTCATGAGAGAAAAGAAACGCGGCGTGGAAGAACAGTTTCTCGCTGAACGCCCCTCAAGCACCAAGACCAGCAGTGATCATTTTCGTGTCATGCATACAAGTGATAGATCGATGAAGTTGATCATGATTTTCCTTAGACTTCTTCTTGTGCAAATTATGATAGGACACCATGTACACAATCTTTCCATGGTCCCGAATATTTGCATGGAGTCGACTATCAAGAAAAAAGATATCGCAACCAGTTATATGTGCTTGGTAGTAGAGAAGGGGGGGGGGGAGAGTTACGCGGCTGCGGTGCCAGGGTGCCTCGAGAGCATGTTCTAGATCTCTTGTCTAGACGACTATGATTTTATTTATGATTTTCACCATCACATAATTGAGCAGCTCGAGCATGACTTGAATATTGTCTTGGGTGAAGATCTATAGTTATAATCATGATTTCTATCATTTCTTTTGAAACTAAACAGAGAAAACGACTTACGATACGCTGTTTCTCCTTTCCAAACCTCTTCAAACTGGAAAGCTCTTCGACTATATGGTTTTAGTAGACCGTTTTTCAGCCTAAACAAATTGGTATTACAACTTATTTCAAAGAATAAACCCCTTGAAAACTGAATAGACATATGCGTTGAATATTGCTCATATTATGAACAACTTCTAGCTCGGTTGATACTATGCGTTAAGTGATCTCATACTCATCTAGTTTTAGTCCCTAATGTTTTGATCGAATGTTCTTGCTATATATTGATATTTGTGCTTAATTTTATTGTGATTTCGTCCCAGTCAGTTTATCAAGAATGCATTTAGCCCTGAGCGACTGCCTTATTAACGTTATCTGAGCTTTTGGTCTTCAGTGATAATCCAAGAAGTTAATCGCTAGGTTCTAAATACCATCCGTAAGTGAGACCCGTTTCTGTGATGAGTTGTTGTGAACAAACAACATTGCTGTCCCGACTTTGCGTTCGAGTCCGTCCACAGAAGGCCAAGTATGACAAGTTTGTAAAGACAAAGCAGGCCACTGATTGACAATAGCGGGCAATGACAGTGATTCTGGAGTAATGTGACCATCAGTAAGTCCATATTGACAAAGGAACTCTCCCTTTGTTATAAAAAAAAACAATCCGCCCAACTCTTTGTTCACAGCATTTGAACACGGATGAGGCTGAGTATGAATACCCTTATGCTTTCGAATCTCCCAGATTCGACCAGAATATTGACATGCCAGATTCGAATTCCGTTTCATCTAAGCTTTCAATTTCCAGCTATCAGATTGGATTACCACTTTGGCGTACTCGAAACCTCGTACAGAGACATCTTCACAATCGGGCGCTATTTGGTGCTGCTGAAAGCATCAATACCAACATGGCTGGAGGCGTTTCGCGCAAGAGGTCAGCCAGGACGAAGAAGCAAACGAAAAACCCAACCATTCCTCAATTTGAAGCCAAAGGGCCGAAGCGCATCCGAATCATATCTCCGAAGACAAAAGAATCAACCTTGGCCAAGGCCTCGCAGCCAAGCACCGAAAGGACAGGTGCAACAGTGCAGAGCAACACTGTCAGACGTTCAAGCCGACGCAAAGTTCAAAAGCAGAATGCTGCCAAGGAAGATGGTACTGACGACGATGTCAATAATCTGCCTCACACAAATGTTGCAAACGTGCAGCAAACCACGGCAGCTACAGCAAACGACAATTCCGCAGCGGTATCGAGCCAGACGAAATTGCCCGCTGTTGGCAGCAGCAATGGCAGAAATGATACTACAAAGCATCCCCAGGCGGCACCAGCGCCGGTCATGCCTAATAGCAGAAGCGAGTCTTTTACAAGTAGCACCAAAAAGCAGCGCCAAACATTCTACAAGGACAAACAAGAGAGACTCAGGCGTTTCACAGAAGACAAGGAAGTCGAGATGGAATGGCTCGAGCTCGAGAAGATCATCGCAACCTACGTTCGCGAGGTCCTCGTCGATGTGTTACCCATCGAACTCGACAAGGAAAGATACCCTTTTCTGGCACTTGAGCACTTGACGGACCTAGCACTTCCCATGAGTCAGACCAAGAAATATGCACCGTGTTTATTCGAGCTTGCTGTGTGGAATTTCCTCACGAGAAAGTTCTTCTCTGTTGGCGCGCTCAATTGGGCGTACGAGACGGGGGAGCAGAAGCCGGGAGAGGCGTCTGAAACGCAGGGTCTTGCGGCTGTGATGAGAAATTTGACACGTGAGTGTGAAAGTCATAAAGATACACGTATCCGAACATGGGACGGATTGCAACTTCTAGCTGACGATAATTGTGATATCGGATAGACATCTGGGGCACATCGACTCTCGACACGACCAAACAGTATTGTAAACGACTCGACTTCTTTGAATGGCGTCGCAACACTGTCGATTTCGTCTTTGAAACGCTGCTCAGCCATCAAAGGTGCGAAGAAATGGCCAATTATGTCGTCTTTGAGATTCTCTGGACGTGGATGCCCTTCTTCAAAAACAGATATATGAAAGGTGACGCAGCAGCCTGGGACGCATTGATACTTGAGACGAGTCGCATCGTCAACGCGGCTGAGAACCTTGCTGTCAAGATGAGGCGCTCAGCCGATGGCGTATGGAGCCCATTTATACCCAAGTGCGGAAGCCAATTCAAGCTTAACGAGGTTGATATATACTGGGACCATACCGCCAAACCCATGAAGCCCGACAAGAAGAGATTCAATGGTCTCAGGGACGAAAAGAGCAAAAGACTTTTTGAAGAGGCGCAGAATAGGGCGCAGCACCCACAGCCAGACTCCAAGGTGACGATGACGGTCGTACCAGGCTTACACAAGTATGTTGTGCAGCGGTCGCCCAACAATCCGGAACTCTCAGTAGTGGAGGTTGAGGTCAGGCGCCCGGCAATGTGCTTTTTCGACCTGTGTCTAGAAGATGTCGTGAATCGCCACATGGAAGATGAGGAAGACCGGATTTTGGTTGAGATTGGTACTGACGATGAGTACCGGTGACTTCTCTACATTGGAAGCGTACAAAGTCGCAGCTTGGTAGTAATTTTGACGCGTGCCTCCTTTTTCACACTTAATTAACTAGCATGAATCAAGTTAGCACACGTGCAGTCGATCTGATTCTGCAGGATTGAAGTATACTCGAGCGAGTGTATATCAAGAGCACGAGGGAAAGGAAGCAGGACGCGATCACCATCAACCTCGTCCATACAAAGCAAGACTTTATTCACAAGCTTTAATGTAAGCTGACGTAGAGAAGATAATTATCATGTACATCTGTAGCGATATTCAACGGTGGAGGGGTGGTCAGCAATAGGCTGAGGCTGTGCGAACATCGGTTGTAAGGCTCCAATCTGTTCTTTAATACTCCAAGAATTAAGCATGGAAAGCCAAAAGTATCGTGATCTTCTGGCTAAAAGAATTATAATCAATCAAAGCAAGGTCATCAAGGAACACATAAATGAGATTGAATCAACAAGCCTAGCCGCCGACGCTATGAAAACTGTAGACTATCACATTTCTGATAGCCGCTGGCTTGCTCTCCGCCCTCAACCTGATTAGCCGACAAGACACGCGATAGCGTTTTTTCTTCTTCTTTTTCTTTATTGACATGCTGCATAACATTGTACTTGTCCATGTGAAATACTGTGAGACTGAAGGTGTATCCATGTAGCAAGCGTAATATGCATAGGCCTCAAATTCTGGTCTGCCCTCCCTCCCCATGCAATACCTCAGAAAGGCCCAAGATCAACAAGGTGGTTGACGAGGGCTTTAGAAGCAAGGCAAAGAGTTGCATACAATCTAGAATACTTCCACGGCGCACCTGTCTCGCAAAATCTCAACCCACCATTTTTCCACCTCAGTATCCGTCTTCAGTCCGCATCGATCGTTGGCCTGCTCTCTGTAGATGTTCTGCACCACGTTTCGCACCCCATGACTGACTGGTCGGCCTCCGCAGACGAATATCTTGGCATTCTTCTCCCACACCTTGACTAGCTCCTCGCGATCCTCCCAGATCCTGTCTTGGACATATCCTGTAGCTGCTTCTGGACTCACACCATGCCGCGAGTACACGTAGCGTATATCCACCGCACCCGACTCTTGCCACTCTTGCATCTCAGCGGCGTACAGAGCCTGATCCGGCCCGCGACAGCCAACGTAGAGCAGCGCAGGGGCAAGCTGCTCAGTAAGGCTAGCATCGCAGCGTAGCCTCTCCACACGGTCCTGCACGAAACCACGGAATGGCGCGATTCCTGAGCCGGCGCAGATCATGACAATGGGCGTGGATTCCAGATCCATTGGAGGCCGGAAGCGCGGCTGGCCTGATCGAATTGAGCATTTCAGCATGTCACCCGCCTTCAGACTGGCCAAATAGCCTGAGGCTAGGCCAACAAGGGGTGCCTCGTTTGTCCAACCGTGCGGCGCATCGTGCTGAATTAGCGACCATGTAATTGTTAGTGATCTCGGATCAGCTAGCGGCGAAGATGATATCGAGTATAGCCTTGGCCGAATGGGTGGGAGCATAGTCGCAAGCCGCTGCAGTGGTACATCTATGCTCGAGTATCTCTTCATCAGCTGAAGCACAGACGGCCGCCGCCCCTGCACAGTGACAGCCGCCGTCAAAGCTTCTAGTTCTTGTCGTTCGTCCTTGTCTCCGCAGTGTTGGAGTAGCAGGTCAATTTGCTGCAGCTTGTCAGAATACACTCTTTCTGCAAACGGTGAACGTCAAAGCTGGGGAACGTACCTTGGCACTTGCTTGCTGGCGTAGCTCCAGGTGGGAGCATATCACAGGAATGGTAGGGTCCGCAAGATCATGTCCACGATCTCCAAGGACACCCATGAGACATTCGACGTCCTCGACACTGTTTTGTGGAACCAACTCCAAATAATCCCCGACTTGATAATCCATGTTGTCGGGCAATTGCAGTTCCATGTGGTATTTTGGTCGGTCTGTAGACTCGGTCAAAGCCATCACCCGTTCGACTGGGGCGTCGAACGTGTTGAAGCTATCTTGAGCAAGAACACTGCAAAACCGATTGATGTCGAATCCGCCTCCTTCGGGGTCTATGTTCTCCTCGACATCGTAAATCCTGGCTATCCCCGGCCACAGATGCTCTGACTGCCAGGCGTCGAAATCGGATAGGACACTTCCTTCGCTGACGTCTGCAGCGCCCCTCGATGCTATGCAGTGAGCTCCACAATCGCGCAATATCTGATCGATTGTGATTGCGGTGCGCTGAAAAGTATCTTTCCAGTCTTTGCTGCCGCACCCAAAGACGGCAAACGTAACCCCATCCAAGGATAGGCCGTGGCCCTCCTCTTCAAGCCAGTTGAGGAATTCTGCGCCATTATCCGGCGCTTGGCCCTCGTACATGGTTGAAGTTATGAGCACTATTGGTGTACCCGGCTCAAGATTATCCTTGGCAACATCCAGAGGCTGTACTGTGGCGTCGAAACCGTGCTGAGGTGCAGTGGTCTTCAGTATCTCTGCTAGACCCTGGCATGTTCCTGTGTTGGAGCCGTAGAAGATGCGAAATGGCTTCAGTGCCTGCTGCTTCTCAGCAAGCAAATGTTGGACGAGAGCTTTCGGCTTAATGGCTGGCGTGTCCTGGCTGCCAGCTCCGGAAAGCATTTCCTTCTGCAACGTCAACGCATTAATGCCAGGACGCAGCTTGGCGTACATGAAGAGGTCCCGCGGCTTCAGTGTCAGTGTTTGCTTAACGGTAAGCTCGTAATCTGGATTAACGAATTTGAAGTCGAATTTTTGAAATAGCAATGCTATAGCCAGGATTGATTCCTGCATCGCAAAATCACTTCCTGGTTTCAAGATTACCGTCAGTCAGATGCAACTGGTCTGGTCCAGAGCAATAAGAGGGAGATTGCAAACCTATGCAGCCTCTTTTTCCATTTCCAAATGGCTTGTAGCATCCAGGAGGAAGCTTTTTAAAATTCTCGTCTAGCATTCTTTCCGGCCGGAACTCGTCTACGTCCGAACCCCAGACCTCAGGATCACGGTGGATATTCGGAAGCACGACAAAGACGGGCTGATTATGCTTGATTTTGTATTTTCCTCCAATGATGACAGGCCCGTCTTTTGCGTCGTCGCCTTTGACAGCAAGGGAAAACCCGGCTGAAGGCGGGTACAGTCGCAATGCTTCTCTGAGACAAGCCTTGACATAGACAAGTCGGCTCATATGATCTGCTTGAACGGGTCCGATGCCGACGACGGTATCGACTTCTTCTCGCACTTTGTTATAGCACTCGGGATTCCTGATGACGAGAGCAAAGAAGAAGCCCAACATGCAAGCGGTTGTTTCATGTCCTGTGGTCGTACACCAGTTGGCATTCCTGTGGTCCAATGATCCTTCTACAGAATGTAGATACTAGAGACGGAGTGGGAAGTATGCTTACCAGCTATGAGAAACGTAATCATGTTGTCCACGACAGTTCTATCCGTTAGCTTCTCTCCTGTTTGGGGGTCCTTTCCATTCAGCATGGCATCTAGCAGGTCCTTCTTATCAGACTCAGGCGCTCGGCGTCGCTTGTCGATGACCTCTTGTGCCACAGCATGGAGGAAAGCATTATCTCGATCGAATTGACGGTTGGCCGCTCGGAAAAAAAGCGACGTGAACCAGTCTGGGCGCTCCGCCCTCTTCGAGCTCTCGATGAGCACATTCATCATTGAGCCAATGAAGGGGTGCAGGTTGTCCTTGTAGAAGGAATTCAGGCGCATGTCCATCCCGCAGCTTGGAACATTAGAGAGTCAGCAGTGAGCTCATCTATCAATCAAGTGCCTCGCATTCCGCCTTTGAAAAGACTGACAGAGCAAGCGTGTCTATGGTCAACCTGGTGAAGTCGGAGGTGGCATCGATGACTTCGTCCTCTCCAAAACGCGCCCATCTCAGCACCATCTGCATCGCAATATCATGCATCTCTGGTGTTCGCTAGCAGGACAATTGTGCCAAGGCTGCAAGAGAAGAAGCAAACCTGGAAACATGGCTTTGATGGACATAGGGCCGAGTGCAGGGACTAGCACACGGTGGGCTGGTCCCCAGAACCATTCATCGTCATGGGCAGTAAAAAGACCTTCAGTCATGACATCTCGCAGTCTCCCCACTGCGCCAGCTGGGAATTTGACAAAGTCTCGACGCGAACATAACTCTTTGGCTAGCTCATGGCCTGTTACGAAAACTTTGTCCTCGCCTCCGAGCCGAAGTCTACAGATTGGAGCTACGGGATGCGCAAAGTCAGCGTGCGGTTTCAAGTGTCAGAACTCAGTGAGACGAGAACTGCGACAAATTGAGGGTTGAAATAGGTACCATATTGTTTGCCAATATCAACAACACTTTGGACGCTGTTTTCTAAATCTATGTCCAGAAGATTGCCCAAGAAAGGCCAGGGTCGAGGCCCAGGGATATCGCAAGTCATGGCTGTGGTCAATGGTTGACTCTAACAAAGACCATCAAAGGCCAAGGTGATTACGCGGCTCAGCAACCCCAAAAGGAATCCATGAACGGAGAAGGGCGGTTGACTGAGGATTATATTAGAAACGGGGCAGCACTTGGTGCACGCGCACGACTGCTGTGCATTACCAACAGATTTCTTCACTTGTTGGTAAAGCACGTACTATGTAGAGGCCTTAGGAGTCCAGCTCATATAATCCCCAAAGAATTCAGCCTGTTGGAAAGAAGAATCTTGCCCAACGGTTCAGATTATGCAGGTGGCTGCATGTTGGTTCTGTTGTTGGCTGCGGCCCCATATCGATCACCTTACATAGGTAGGTTTATCTGCAAAGTACCATGGGGAAGCCGTCTGCACTGTACATGTGCTAGCTCCTATGGGGCTCCACGTACTGGCCAGCGCCTGCGGCCGAATCCGTGGTGTGCGGAACCTCTCGTTATACGCCCTGAGGCCAAAAGGTACGGAATCTTCCAAGTATTGCTTAGAAGATCTAGCCAGCTTATGTACCACGCTTCAGGGGCGGGTGCTTATGTCACCAGGCGCTTTCGTAGCCCTGTGACAGGTATATAATCCGTGCGTCTTTTGGTTCCTAATATAGTTTATTGCCGTATATACTGTATTCGATACATCCCTTTATTATTAGGGCACTAAAGCTATCACGGCCGTCCAACACGCAATAAAAGTCGGTGCAGAGATGTGATAAGCGCTTAGTGGCGCCTTGGCAGCAGATATGCGTGCCCATGATCCTTCTGACTGGTCCTCTGCCAATCCTGTTGGTGACAGCATCGGATGGTCTTTGCATTCTGTCCATCTGCAAGACTTTGAGGCGGCGGCTGAGATTACTCGAGTCTGACCTACTTTTGCCGAATTTTGAATAAGTAATCTTTGTCTACTATTGGAACAGCATGCAAGTATAACAACTCGAGACCCCAGCCTTTCCACGACAAGGTCGTGTTATAAGAGGATCTTCCCGCGATCTGAAAAGTTCTTGTCCCAAATAGTGTGCAATAAGGGCTGAATTTCCGGGTGCTCCGCAAACTCATCAACTTACGATCAACAGCAAAGCAGAGACGCAATATTATACCGGACATAATTCACCTGGAGCACCAAGCTTTACATTGCTAAGAGCGGGAGATTTCAATCTATGCTTCTGTGCCTGCATCTTTTCACAAATCACAATGGACCAAACTCGATCGTTTCCAAGCAACGACACATCAACACCTGTCCGGACCGACGGTGCCACCAGCTCTTCAACACAACCATACTCCAAAGAAACTGCCATAGGCCAGAGCCAGGGGCAAAAGCAGAGCGCGGGCGACACCGCCAAAGTACCCAAACTCACAACATCCGGTCTCAATATTGTCTCTCATTCCTCTGCAAACCCAACACCGACCCAGATCCGCCTTCCAAAAGCCAGCACAAACATCCAATGGAGCGAACCTATTGGCCTTCCCATTCGCTCCCAGAGTGATGAGCCACTGCGCGTCTTTCGGCGCGCCGTCGGCATCAACAGCGACTTGGCCCCCAAATCCATTCGCCCGGGGGCCGCCGAGCTCGGCCTCCACGAACCAACAGGAATCTATCGTAAAATC
The DNA here is from genome assembly GCA_003019895.1 of Coniella lustricola. Taxonomy (NCBI): domain Eukaryota; kingdom Fungi; phylum Ascomycota; class Sordariomycetes; order Diaporthales; family Schizoparmaceae; genus Coniella; species Coniella lustricola. Next base: position 25,899 of record KZ678372.1, on the reverse strand, counting down.
ATCGACGAGAAACGCAGCCGCAAAACCAAGCATTTTGTCATTTCCTGGCTACTCAACTTTGTCCACTTTGCACAAATCGTTATTGGCGCCACGCTGACGGCGCTGGGTCCAAATGCCTCAAGGTATACGGTGCCAATAACGGTTCTAGGTGCCGTTAATACTGTTATTGCTGGTGTTTTGGCATTGTTAAAGGGCTCGGGACTGCCTGAGCGCCTGCACAAGGACGAGACGGAGCTGCACAAGCTGCAGGAGTGGATCGAGGAGACGGAGGCACTGCTAGCAACTGGGATTATCGGACGCGATAGGAGAGATATTGGCGTGTTGGTGGAGAGCGCGTTCCGCAAATATAATTCAGCAAAAATGTCAGTCGAGAACAACCGGCCAGACAACTACGTTCTTGATCCGGGCAGCACCGCGCATGGTACAAAGAAAACACCTTTATCATCATCGCTTGCGGTTGATGGGGCAGATAGTGAGACCGACACACCAGTCAAGTCTTCAGCCGGCTGAGCATGGAGAGGAGTACGGACCTGCGCTTTGAGTCTATCTTCTATAAATGAAATAAAAACGGACCGAAGAGAATGCGTTACACGGATCGGAATATTTGAGAGCAATACATCGCTGGGAATTTCGCCCCTCGGTTTTTTTTTTGGCTGAAGTTGACGTGTATGCAAGAGTAAACAGAACTTTATAAGGACACAATTACTTGACCTCCAACTTATGTGTTTTCTGATGCAGAATTTGGAGTTTCGGGATGCCAAGTGTCTCGAAGCTGGTCCATGGCTTCCCCTTGGCTGGGACTCGCAAGGCTGACCAATCAACTTACATGTCAAGCGCCCCACCCGAGTCCTGACTTGACTTCACCCATTCCACAAGGCTTGAACGAGTTAATCTATCAGCCAACGAAGTCCTGTTTAATCTTGACTTACTTGAAATCGCTGCTCTAGTGAGACCTGTATTGCTAAGAACGACTATAGCTAATTCCAAATACATCCAAGTCACTTAGGCATTGATCTTGTGACAACAAATGACCTTAGGTGGGTGTCAGTATTTTCAATCGACCTCCGTCAAAGAAACTTGCTGTCTAAAATATTCGAACACTCTTTGACATCATCCGATCATATCGCAATATACTCTGACATAACACCTCGGCACCCAGCGCACAATCTTCAGGGCTCGTCCACTCTTCAGGGTGATGACTGATCCCCTTCCGACTGGGCACAAAGATCATGGCCGTCGGACACCGCTTACTTGCATACACACTATCATGCCCAGCACCACTCGTCATATCTCGAAATAGCATTGAGTCGCCCAAAACAGACTCTGCCGCGGCTCGGACAGATCCAATACAGTCCTGGTGGAACAGCACGGCAGGGCTTTCAAAGTCTGTCGTCCATTGCACTGAGAGAGGGATTCTCTGGCTCTGCTTTGGCTGGGATATAGAATATTTACTATCATCAACGCCAATGGAGAACTCGCCATTTGCCATCTGCGCGAAATCGCGCTTGAGCTCGGCCACGACAGTCGCCACTGTTTCGTCGGCTGCGGCGCGAACATCGAGGCTGAAGCTGACATTGCCTGGGACAGTGTTTACGCTTCCTGGAGATAAGGTGAGAATACCTGTTGATGCAAGAGCCGAGTGCTTGGCAGCGACATGGTTTGAGTGTGAAATCAAGCGTGAAGCGAGTAGGAGAGCATCAGCGCGGGCAGAGAAAGGGGTTGTGCCAGTATGTGACGCTGAGATGAATGTCAGTCTCAACTGTTTGCATAAATTTTCATCGCTGATCGCCTCGACATGGCATAAAATCGACAGGCTAGCAATCAACATACCTCTGCCTTCTACATCAATCGTGAACCATTTATAGGCTTGAACACCTTGCACAACACCAATCTTTTGCTTTTCTGCCTCAAGAATGGGCCCTTGCTCGATGTGCAACTCGAAATGGGCAGCCATGGGGTTTGAACGGTAGCTCGCAGGTACACTACCAAGATATCCGATTCTTTCAAGCTCAGACTTGAGGGTGGCTGATCCACCGCCAACTTCTCGGACGTTGTGAGCCTTTTCCAGGGCAATATGCTCAGCCCATACTCCAGACGAGACCATCGAGATGGGAAATCTGGCGCCTTCTTCACTGTGCGTGTCCGGGCCACGGTCAATTTGTAGTCAAACGGTAATAGGTGGCTGAGAACACACTCACTTTGTCCAATTGACCACACCAATCGGGTGTTCAGTCTCAATTTCGTGGTCCCGAAGCAATTGCAGCATTTCTACACCAGCCAAGATGCCTAGAATACCGTCATACCGCCCAGCAGCTGGCTGCGTGTCTAGATGTGACCCAGCGTAAATGGGAGGGAGATCGCTGCTTCGCCCCGGTCGCACCGCGAACGTGTTTCCCATGGCATCTACCACGACTTCACAGCCTAGCGCCTTGGTCGTTTCGACAAACCAGTCTCTGGCCTGCTTATCCGTGTCGGATAGTGCGAGGCGAGCCATGCCAGTATCAGTGGGCTCACTAAAAAAGTTATGAGGAAGTCAATGTCAGATTGGCACGAGACATTTCTGGATCCAATCCTTGACCTCACTATCATGAACACGAAGAACACGAAGGAAAGCTCACTCACCTTCCCCATCTCAAACCTGTGCCGAATCCACATGTGTAATGTAGCATGTCTATCATCCTGTCTTGCTTGACTCTCACGGTCTGGAGATCCTTATCCGTCATATCCGCCGTCCTCAGTAAACGCGGGCCAGTGCTGCTGAGCCATCTTGCCGACGGGACTTTGTATGCGTGATTCAAACTCCAGTGTCGTAGACCTGATAGTGCTCTTGCTTTGGGACGAGAGAACATCTTGTGTTGGTTCCGGGATACCTGAATGTGATTACAGATTCCTTATATGATACGATCTATCAAGTCTTAACACACGAGTTCTCCGTCTTGCGAGCATATTGAGGGGTTTATCGCGACATGTTTGCCGATTGATGCCGGTCGTGGGGCAGCTCTAGCGATTGCCGCTGCAGCTACTCGCGATGCCAAGCAGTGTTTGATTGGCTCAGTTTCAGAGGCCCTGGTGTAGTCGATCTAGTGCATCTTTGTCCAATTCAGGGGGCGGCAAAGCGGCTAACCAGCACTAGAAACCTCTGGGTGTGCAGTACTCCACAACGCTTGGTATTCCCTATTATCAACGGACGCACTCACCAAGTAGAAGAGACGCAAACGCGTCGTTAAGCCTTGTGGAAGAATACATATCGTCACCCTCGCGCGTATTCAGTCGAGCTTTGCCTCAGATACATTTCAGATGTCGAAAGTTGATCATCGATTATATACTGCCACGGAAGGCTCGGTGATGTTATGACTATTACAATTCACAAGTGTTGAGAGAGAGGATGATGTTGATAATTCTTCATCGACAATGTTACCACCACCAATCTGTCACATGCTTCCAAACTTGCCATCTTCTGAGGATTTGTTATGCGAGGTGACAAGGCACAGCACCACCACCCACACTCTGACCTTACTGGCACGCTGTAGGTGGCTGATGCTCGGGACCTGCCAAGCATCAATGTGGTTAGCCGCTGAACTGGACGACATCATCATTACCATCGTCATCATCGATCGATGAGACACTTGGGAACAGCCCGTACTTACAAATCACTCATGGCCCAGGATGGAAGGGTTGCTGCGCCTTCAATGTGCTATTTTTACGATATAAATAATGTAAATAATGTTCAGTTCCTTCGGCATCTACAATGATGAGTTCTATGATTTTCAAGGCCCATTTACGTGCTCAAAGCTTCCGTATTTCGACTCGCGTTAGCAATCACTCACTTCCTATCCTCCAGCTAAATACCACCTCAATCTTGTACAAGCGCCTTGCATTCGCGAAAATGGCCACCACCAGTACTACCGATAACACTACCAGCAATGCCGACTCTGGCAAGGTCAACTTCTCTACAGATTCCTCACTCCCCGGCGAACAATTCGAGGTCCGCCAGACACACCCAACAGGCGACTACACGCCCGATCCTCTCAAGTCCCTGCCTCTCTCGCCCCAGCGTCAAGCCTTGGTTGAGGATATAATTGCCCTGTATGAAATGAAGCCTACAGTCACGCGCATCAAGCGCTACACGCCAGACTGCGTCTACAACGACCAGTTCGTCTACGCAAACGATCGCTACAAGATGGCTGCGCAGTGGTATGCCCTGCCGAAGTTGTTTGCGGGCGCAAAGTCCCATGGTTATCAGGTCGTGACGAACGACAGAGATCTGATCCAATTCCGACACCAAGAGGTATGTTCACTGCTGCATAAAGAGGGAAACCAAATGAATAGAGGCTAATTTATTTCAAAGGAATGGACTTTTAAGGTCATCCCCAAGACGGCAGTTGTGAACGCTATTGTCAGTCTGTCTTTGGACCCGGCAACTATTGACAGTGACTTTATACAAGTCAAATACCACAAAGACCAAGCCAACGAGAAGGACTATTCCAACTCAGGCATCGGAGCCATTATTAAGAAGTTCCAAGCCGATAACGTGCCAAAGCTCATGAGCACGCCGGAGCTTAAGGAATTCGAGGCTGATAAGGATGCTGGCAAGGAGAAGCGTGCCAAGCACGGCAGTGGAGGTGAGGACGGAAATGCTCCTGTCAAGAATTTGTAGGATTTTCTGATTTTATATTGGATCGGCTTCTATTAGCGTTGGATTTGCGGGATATTTGCTGTGAAAGTATAGGAGTAATATATCAGACTATTTTGGTCCTGTCACATTGCATATTTATTTGCTGGTTTTACTCATGTGGCAATAATCAGATGCAAAATTACACAACATGATAAGTTTTCCACGATTTCCAAAGACATTAGATAGTGATCAGACAGTATTATGGTCTATGTCAAAGTTGGTACTCAATTACTTTACGACAGATCTTGCCCAATCTGAGCTGACGACATGTTATGATTTTCTATCAGCAGCAACATCCATCACGTCTCGTTTATACGACTCCCTCACATACGGTGATGAAAGGCGAGACAACACCTGTGGAAAGTCAGTAATCACAGCATTCGATAACAATACCCACGGAACAGAAACTCACCACTCAAAAACAACTTTTTCGTTGCAACATCATGCACCACAGTCGTTGTCCCCGGCAGTATTGCTCCATCACGATCCTCAAGCACTTTTTCCACCGCATACGTGCCATTCCACTCGGTACTTTCTTCAAGAATCCGCGTGATCTTGAATACTGTCGCCGACGGAAAGTGTCTGAATGGCTGGTCAAATTGCCTCATAATCTCAATCCCTCGAGGCAAGACCGCGGCCCAAATCACACCATTCTTATCTTCTGAGAGATTGTCCACGACGTATGGAAAATCGATCTTGTCAAGTGCCTCCAGCAAGCTCTTGTTACTGCCATTCAACGTGCGGGTAGCGTCTTCTTGAGATATGGAGGACTTCAGTACTTTAATACCGCCTTCGGACGAGCATGGAAGGTAAATGTGCCCATCAACGGCGCTGTATATCAGGCCGTTCGGGTAGCCGTGGCCCGAAGATACAATCTCACAAGGGGCTTGAGACTGGGCCTCGACTATCTCAGGGCAGAAAACCACATCGCCGGTTCGCAAGATGACGGAAAGACGGCTGAAGATCCCCGTCTTGGTCTGGCCGTGATCATTGGAGATGTACAACCCGTGGCCCTCTACCGCCGCCACTCTGTTGGGCGTTGCAATCCGCGGATCCGCGACGGTACGAATGTGCTCTAAGACTTTTGAACCGTGGTGTAGTTTGAAGACTTCGATGGTGGAGTTGGCGCCAACAGCCGCTTGATCTGTAGCTATATGCCCTGTAAGCCAATCGATGGATGGCCTGAAGTTCGTTATGTAAAGTTCCACCGAGCCGTCTTCTTTGTCAAGGCCCGTGAATCCTGTGAGGTTGATGATGCCGTCGTCGGCGGTTCCTGTGAAGCCGGAGACGGGCAGAGGCGTGGCCTCGAGTGTATCGAGATCTAGGAGGATGATAGCATCTTTTGTGGACCGTCCAGTGGTGTTGTAATGCCCTTCGCTACGATGACACAAATCTCGAACGAGACTTGTTAGCCGTGTCCAAGTGGACTGGGGCATTCGATGAGTCAATAACGATCAAACTCACCCTGGCATCCATTGGCCACGCAAGACAGGGTCTGAACAGGCGAGAAAAAGCTGCCGGCTTGCTTCAGACAGCCACATGTCCTCGCAAGCCTGCAGTAAGGGATCGTTGATTCGCCGGCATTGGTGCTCAAAGTCGCTGATTGGTTGTATCGTTTTGCCAATTCCCAAGCCCAAAATCACAAAGGTGGCGAGGTTTTTGACGAACGGGAGCTGAGACAATGCTGCTACAAGTATTGCGATGGAAATACTGATTCCGCCCAGGGTCGCCATCTGATAGAATGAATTTCCAGGTCAAGATAGGAATGGTGAGCGCTCAATCTGAATACTGAGGTTGGTCATAGGAGATTTTCAAGGGGGAGGAGGAAGATGTACGAGAAAGGCTTTCTCTGCAATTTATCCAAGCTACTCCAGCCTTTCATATAATTTGCAAAGACGAGAGCTCGCCGTGGGTCAGTCCGACGGAGCCGCGCTACGGATTTGAGATCCGAGGTGCAAACAACAGTGCTTACTTCGCAGCATTGCGTTCCTCCGATCCGACTTGCTGATGCCCGGTCTTCGCCCACTCGTCAATCACATCGTAGGCGCATTACAGTCAGACCATGTAATTCTCTTCTCTCTCTTTTCGGGTTTTTTTCTTCTCTCTTCTCTTCTCTTTTTTTTTCTTCCCTTCTTTCCTTGTTTTTCTTTTTTCTTTTTCTTTTTTGTTTTGTTTCTGTTGCCGGATGATTGGATGAGCTATAAAGTTTGTCGTATCAAATCCGTCCTTCGAAAATCGACCAAGGCTGATCAATACTCGTGGAATTCTGGGTTTGATCCAACATTCCTTACATATTAGAAATAGAAATGAGATATGTTCTGTGGATCAGATGGTCCATTGTCAGTTCCGAAGTCCAAATCGGTGAATGACTGATTACATGTGCATGCATACATATCAACAGAAATGATTCCATGGAATTGGCATCCTAAATTATCGCGGCCATGACGGTGCTTGTGTTTGTGATTTGTATCTACTTGATCAGGTAGATACTCAGATGACACGTCCAGACATATAAACATTTAGCAAAGCACTCCATCACTGTGAATCGCCGTGGTCATATCAAATCCTGAGGGGATATCCAAACATGTGGTGTCTAACACCAAGAGCATATTCCACAGGTCTGGCATCCAAACACCTTGAGATGATTGATCCCGTATTTTAGCATCTCTTTGATTTCTGACGGCATATGGTAGCAGCTCGCATAACAGCAATCTCTCAGCGAGACGTTATTCACATGCACTTCACGTAGGCACCCGGGTCGTTTCTTTAGTGAACGAAGGGGATCAAGAGGACAGAAAGCAGCCCTCGTATGTGCTGGGCCTGATCCAATTTGCTGGCTTGCTGTCCCGGTTAATGGTATCAAACTGTTACTTACATTGATGAATTTCACAGTGATATTGGTAGATGCGCGTTGAGCCTGACCAAAGTCCACGAATTTCTACTCCTTGTGCGTTGACCTAGTGAGTGGAAGAGATAGATGATCGAAGCTGTGATTCATCGATATAGACTTGGATATAGGCTAACAAACCATTATTTCATGCGTTGCGGCGCCGGCTGCGATATCGACAATCTGAAAGGGCCACTTGCAATCAAGTGAGGATTATCCAACGAGAAGTCGATACTTGGGTCCAGACCTGCAACGCAAGGTGGGAACAGCTCTTGCGCTATCGGCACAACGGCATGGTTGAGCTCAAGGCGTGGTGATGCAGCAAGTCGGATGCCTTCTCTGCTCAGAGCCATCTTGCCCGGCGAAGAAGTGAAGGACGGAAAGCAGAGACGTTACCTTCAGGCTCCATTCGCTCCGTTCAAGGTTGGACGTTGCCTGGTAGTGGGACTTAGTGACTAAGTGTGGCTTCCTTTCCCGGTCGCTGGAGCTAGCCTTTGTAGCTTCAAGGTCGTGTCGCTGCATGTGGAAAGGAAAGAACCATGGCTCCAGCTCCAGCTGATTCGAGAAGGCACTATGGCTACTGCTCCTTTCAAATTCAGCTGGAGGCGGAAAGCTTGCAACCTCTTCAACCTCTTCAACACTCTCGATGCCCTCGATGCCCTCGATGCCCTCGATGCCCTCGACGCCCTCATGTGCCACACTTGGGCGACGAAGCATCATGACCTTGCCCGCAGTTCTATTGCTAGACCGCCTCACACCGCCATAACGAGATTGCCACCATTCGTACCTGCATCCAAGGATCAACGCCACGGCGCAAGCAGGCATCATGCTAGCCTGGCAACGCCGGCCTTCACAGGTTGGGCCGGTCCTGCCGAGCAGGTGAACGTCTATTCCCACCGCGCGTCATCGTGCCAAAAGTCTGTCGAGAGGCGCAGATTGCATGAGGCAGACTGCAAAACGCAAGGCTGATTCCCAACGGCTCACGATGGCTCGGTGGCTTGGTAGCTCGGTCAGTGAGCCATGCGTGGCGCGATCCAAGCAGCTACTCAGCCATGTGGCTGCCACAGCGTCCAGATGAGACACGCCATCGTCACCTAACCATGCGAATGACCTCCCGTTGCTCAACGAGCCAAGCTGGCTAGCTAGACTTAGAAGCCCGTATCCCAGTCGCATGGCCATGTTCTATGGTAATAAGCCTGCGCGCCTGCGATCCCGAATTCATCTCCGCAGCAACAGCCCGCTAATCATGCAGCAGAAACCGGCCTCGTCATTTTAAAGACCCCCTCTCCTCTCTAAACCGAGCTTTCCTCCGAGCAACGCTGCCTCATTTGAAGTCTAGGCACCGTGGTTGCAGTGACTCGGCGCCTAGGTTGTGAAGCAGCAGTGAAAGGCGCCTGGCGGTCTTTCTGGCTTCAATATGACTGCAGACGGCGGGCTGCTGTTGAGTTCCGAGCGTCGTGTCGACTGATCTGGACGCGAAGCGATGCCACATCTGGTCACATCGCCTTGTGGCCCTTGCCTCGCATTCCATCGTATCACAATACGTCTTTGACCAACCGGCGGCCGGAAAGGACAGGTGGAGAGCCACGTAACCGGAAAGCAGCATGGTGCTGCAATCCTCCGCAGGCCAAGGAAGGATCAACAAGAAGTTCAGAAGTTGAAAGTCGACGGTCGTCGCCCGGCCCACTCTGAAGGATTGCCAACGCCTGTTATAGTTTGGTGCATGGGCTGTGACCCCGGGAACGACAGGCGGACATCGCAAACTCCTGCCATAATTGCCACAATCAATGCGGTCTTGGGGAAGTGAACATCAATCTGGTGTGTTGTGAGCAGCAATCATCATGCCGCACGGAGCTCCAGCTTCAATACCGATATGACGATAAGAAGCACCATCTTCAGACCACACTGTGCCCTCGAGGTGAAATAAGTAGGTCGTGTAACACAACGATTCCTCGCGCGGTAAGGCTTGTCGGCCAATCAGAGCCCCAACACTTGGCCGCCGCCACTCCGAATACCGGCGTCCTGTTACCGAATCAGTGTGGATCTAGCATCGCTTATCTGCTGTGCCGCGGTGCGCGGCTCCGAGTACTGAAGAATTAGTGCTCCCGACTCGCGAAAGTCCAGGGCTTTCATGATAGGAGGCGTTTCTGGGCGGCGAGTCAAGAACGCGCCGCAAGGACCGCCGCCTCTATTTGCAAGATATCTAGCATCATGGCGCCCTGCGCATTTATTTCCTGTTTCCTTTCGTTCTCATGAAACACTATCAATTCTCTACCGCTCTCATTTCGTCCCCGTGCTTCAAAGAATCTAGTGCATCCTTGATTTAGCCCTACTCTCATTTTTGTCACCATCAATACTCACCAAGGACTTAGTGTTCCTTTCATGTGAAGACTCGAGACACTTGTTGTGTTGAGAATTGTGTCTCTACAATCTACTTCAACTCATCTAACGCAGATACGCGACCAGTAGCCGGGTCGACACGGCACAATCACGAACGCCATGGGCTCCATTGTGTCTCCCAAGCCGATCCGCCTCGCTATCCTTGAGGCGGATACGCCTCTGCCCAACACAAATGCCAAATTTCACGGCTACGGCGGAGTCTTCACCGACCTCTTCCGCCGCGCTGTGGCGCCCGACGATCTCGACGCACACCTCACAATCACCACACATCATGTTGTTGAGAAGCCAGACAACTATCCTGATCTCGGCTCTGTTGATGCTGTCCTCATTTCGGGCTCCAAGCATAGCGCCTACTTGGACGAGCCGTGGATTAACAGGCTGGTTGAATTCGCACAAGAGGTTCTCGCGACGAACGGGAGAGTCAAGTTGATAGGCGTCTGCTTTGGCCACCAGATTGTCGGACGTGCCCTAGGTGTCAAGGTTGGCGTCAACGAGAAGGGCTGGGAGGTTAGCGTGACCGAGTTGCAGCTGAGTACCAAGGGTAAGAAGCTATTTGGCTCAGACACTCTGGTGAGTTGATTCATTCCACACTAGTCTTGAAATCTCAGGCGACAGCAGCAAGAACAGACGAAACAGGCTCAAGACTCTAACTATGTCATAGAAAATCCACCAGATGCATCGCGACATTGTGTTTACCACGCCAGAAGGCGCCGAGCCTTTGGCAGGAAACGACGTCTGCTCTCAGCAAGGCTTCTTGCTGCCAGAGAAAGCCATCACGGTTCAGGGTCATCCAGAATTTTCGGAAACGATCGTGACTGAAATTCTGGGCCTGCGGCGCGAGACGGGCATCCTAAACGAGGATCTTTACCAGTCCGGTATGGATCGCGTTGCTAAAGAACACGACGGAGAAAAGATTGCTAGAGTGTTCTTGAAATTCGCCACCGGTCAGCTCGACTAGCGACGGAGTTCAGCCTTTACAGATACACCGTTTTGTATAATTCTCTTGTTTCAGAATACGTCAAATCCATCCTCGTGACCGACCGTTTGCCCTTGATGACGGCGTCTCAAAAGAGCATGGTGGATTGCAAAGTGCTTACTTGCCAGTCTCCCTCCCCTCTTGTGCCTCTGAGCTTGTCTGCGCTCTCTCGCCCTTGTCCTGGTGCTTGTGTCCATGTCCACTCCTGCCAGCACTTCCACCCTCTTCCACATCCCACCAGTTGCTTCCTCCAGCTGTAGGCGGCATCCTGCCGCTGCGACTATCGCGAAACTCATGTTCGCGTTCCAGCTCCCCATCTCTCCTGTTCCTTGCATGGGCGCTGTCATTGAACATCTCCTCTCGTGTCCTCCCGCCGCTCTTGCGCAAAGTGAACTTACAGTTCTTGAAGAGGCCCAGACCCGAATTCTCCCAGAATCCACCTCGCATATGCCTCCACGGCCTTTCGCGGGTACAAAAGACGAGCGAGTCGAAAAGGCCCTGCAGCGAAAGAGACAAAAGAGTGCATATGAGCATCCAGTACGGTCCAAAACGGCCTACTGGCGAGCTGAACTCCACTACATCGACCGTAAAAGGAAACACCCATACACAGACATAAACGGCAGGATAAACGAACAAAAGTCTCAATTGACGCCGAAGCCGGTCGCGGGACTTGGAGAGCCCGCCTGAGTCGAAGGCTTCTTGGTCCAGCGCCACAATCGGTGATACACTGCCTACCGAGCCTCTGTGGTCGTGGTCATCATCGTGGTCATCAGCGTTTTCCTCTTCGCGCTGATGGTGGCGTTGCTTTGCCGATGTACGGCCAATTGGCGGACCTTGCCGCAGCATGGTACTGATATGTACCTGGGAGACGCTGACGAGCCGGTTCCTCCCCTCGAAACCTGGATCAAATGTGAAATCACCATCGTTACTCTTCCACTGTTCACTTGTGTCTCCTGCGTCTTCGCGCATCCCTTCTCGTTCTTGGGTTTGTTTTTCTGTGTTTCCGGCTGCTATGGCCAACCCAGCGACAGTGCTGAATGAAATGGGTCGACGGTAGAAATCCGGCGAGCTGCGGCCGTGCTGTGATATGGGAGTCTGTAGACGACCCGGATTGGAGGCGGAGAGGGTGCGTTTGTAAAAGCTGCGACTGGGCCGTCCTTCACTTAGAGGGGATGGCGAAGGAGAAGGAGAAGGAGAAGGCAGTGCTTCTTCGGCAACTTGTTTTTGTTTGTCCTTGGCTTGTCGTTTGTGACAATATCGGTGTTGCTGTTGTTCCTGATGCCTACTTGTGTCTTCTTGACTACCTCCCGCTCCTCGTCCCGCCTCGTCGTAGCGTCCTGTCGAGGGGAAAGAGGACAAGCGGCAGTGATGGCCGTCCCTTGTCACGGACGTGACCGTACCGGGCGACACAACAGCAGGAGAGGGTATACGTGTGGCTCTGCCACCGGCCCCTGCACCACCGCTATCGCCACCATCACCAGCAGCGACATCCAACGACTCCGGTGCCTCGTTGAAGCCGTCCCATGTCCATTTCTGCCGATGTCGATGTTGGCGATGCCGGGCCCGAAGTTCATGTGGGCCAGGGAGCGGGTTCACCTTCCCACTTCGTCCTCCAAGTCGCATGAAGCGCAGGTATTCGCCGAGTCGTCGTGTGTCCAAGAGGCGTGGACGTTTGTGGACCTTTTTCGGGGGTGACGATATGGGCACCGCTGGTGCTGGACGAGGGAAAGAAGGAGAATCGACACGCGGATTAGAATAGACCGGCGGCGGTGGTGGTGCTGGAGAGCAACTCTTGTCTACTGTGGTGGATCCTCCATCACACGCTGCTGCCGCTGCCGCCGCGCCAGCCTTTGATGACCGTCTGGATGATTCGGATCCCCCTGCTGCTGGCACTAAGCTGTGACGGTCGAGTGGCGGAGTCGGTGGGTGCGAAGTCGTGCCGCCACCGCTGCCACCAGTTCCGGATGACCGCTGCCGCCCTCCCATGGCCATCTCAATGGACGAATCGCGCCGGCTGTACCGTCTAATCATGACGCGTACATAGATATAAGACGAGCCGTACATGAGGACAATGACGGAAAGGATCGTATATCGGGGGATCCAGCTTAGGGCTGTGCGGTACCACCACGGTTTGCTTGGGAGGTAGCAAGCCTGTCCTGTGTTGACATAACCTGGAGTGGAAATAAAAGAAGACGTAGATGAAGAAGATGACGACGAAGATTTGTCTGTATTACCACCATCGCTGCCACCGCTACTGCCAGGATGCCACCCGACGAATGCCAGTGAAGCCATGAACGGAGCCCAGAGGGAGAAAATAATATATGTCCAGCGGCGGTACGGATATAGACCGCTCTCACCTCCCGCGCGGTTCGGCCAAAAGATGTGTACCGTCGAGTGCAGCGAAATGAAGAAGACGGCTGCGTCAGCGCCTTCGATGCCTGCTGCGAAGATGAAGCCGCTGAGTTGGCAAAAAGCGCTGGAGGATGGGATGTGCGTGTGAGTGCTATCGAGAAGCTTGTTGCCAGGATGGTCGGTTTTATTGTATTGGTTATGGTAGTCGCTTCTCGTGCCGTTTCTACTAAGGGAGACAATATTATAGATGACGAGGCTGAGGGATTTGATGAGGTCGCTGGCAATAAGGAGGATGATGAGGCTAGGAAGCATCTCAGTCAGTTCATGTCACGTCTTGTTAGTATATCATTCAAAAACCCACAAACTCATAGTGTGGTCTTATGACTGGAGCTGGAAATCTGCCGTATAGCCCCAATCTGACTCCCTCTGGCGCTTAACTTACTCATGACGAAAGCCGCGGTGCATTCGCACCAGCCAATAGACAGAGACACAACTCGCGACGAGACTAACAAACGCAAATACGAGACCGATCATTTGAAGGCTTCGCACATCTGTACCTTCCAAGCCAGCATACAGCCAAGAAGCATCGTTGCTCACCGGCGTGATTATCCTTGCCGCCGTTTGTACGTTCGCTGGTACTGTCGCTGTCGCAGCTGTAGCTTCTATTGTCACGAGTGGCTGACTGGTGACAGGCTGTTCAGCCATGTTTATTTTTCTGTGTGCTCTTATGTCCCTTCTTGCTATTTTCTCTGTAAACGGGATGTTTGAACATCGAGTGCGTTGAGACTTTGAGATGGAGATGTGAATAGCTGTGCTCAATCTGGCGGACTTGCGTCGAATAGATGGAGGCTTGTGCGTGGCCAGAATTTGCTATGATGCGATTAAAAAGCAGAGGATATAGGGACGAAAGGTACCAAGAAAACAAAGCTTGCATGGGAAGACGTGCAGATCCAGCATTGAAGATGTTAGGTCAGAAGATGGTCGTTGCGTTGATATTGCATCGTGTTCTTATCTGTCAAGCCAGTCTTAAACATGCCTCCGCCATCACTCTTCAATATGGGAATTGAGATAAGAGCAGATCGAGACATCTGTCTGTGGCCACGCGTCGAAAGACTGACAGCTGCGCCAGCGCCGAGGAAACATTGACGTGGGGAGAAGGGAAAGCAACGACGAATCTCATCTTTTCTTCAAAGGCATTTAGCATCTCGATGCGGATGATGCCAGACAATCAAGGAGCTACTGTAGGTCTTTGTGAAATGGTGTTAGAACCAAACGACCAATGAAGTCATCAACAGCAGCGGAATACGCATTCGTTCTTTGTATGACCTACTTCTTGTATTCCATGGCCCAAAATTGTCATGTTTGAGAGGGTATCGTGCATAGAACGCGCGTCAGCCACACCGAAGAGCAGAGATTCGAGGAAGACCGAAGCACAAGAGAAAAACCCCAGGCAGTTTGTGATGTCTCGGCATGTCTGGGGAAGAGACTCACTCATGTCGTGGATGACTTGTTGTGATACCTGACCAGTTCACCGTTTTGAAACAAGGAATGGCCGTCGGTATTCCGAGGAACCACGATCGTGCTCTATGGTCATTGCCGATCAAATGAGGTTCTGTGACAACGAATTGTGCCGGCACGGGAAAGTGCAGAATTGGAAGTGAATTCATGGACCTCAGAAACTGGTGGCGTGAAGGAAGCATAAAGATTGACCGTGATGGTCAAGTTGGCTGAAGAGCAAAATTGTGTCATATGCTCGGCCAGAATGATGATGCAAAGAGAGTTTCGTCGACTTTGAAGATCGACGATTACTCGGCAGGGTTGACCTCGGAACGAAAAAAACGGTTGCTGCTTGCGTCAAGTCGCCCATGGTTTCAATTGAATACGCACGTAGTATCGAATGTTGCAAAAATGCAGTCGAAACCAGTTGACAGTCATCTGGCAGTTTGTCGGTCAAAGATTTTCTGACCTTGCGTGAGAGATTAGCGAGAGAAAACGAGGGCGGTTTAGAAAGGTTCAAGTTGGCACAGAAAAGCAGATAATTGAAGCTGCAAAGGTGTCATTCCCAGCCTCAAATATTGTCCAATTGCTTCGCATATTCATCCCATTCGTTTCTCAGTGCATCAATTTTATACCTCCCAAACAGCCTTCTCATCCGGCTGGTTTTTCAGCAAGCAGGACCAAAATAAGAGTTGTTTTCTCCTTCTTGTTAACCAACGAGATTGATGTACTGCTCAGGCCAAGAGCCCAGCAGTAGAGGCTTCTGAGGATCACGGCCGCTCGCAGGACCTAGAACACTGATTTTCCGGCGATCTTTGTTGACATCGGCAATGTAGACAAAACCGTGTACGGTTGCAGTACGAATCGCTTCGTGGGATTCGTTCATCTTGGCGTCCATAACAGGCATTGTCCAGTGGGTGAGAGCAGGGCTTGGTTCGATCCTTTCGAGCGTCCGATACTCGTTGGAGGTGCCAGTAGCTAACGCGATCCAGTCAGTACAGTTTATGTATCCGGTCGTGTGTTGGTAGAGGTCGAGCATGAGAAGCTTGAAGACACTTACGCTCCGGAACCCGGAAAATAGTGACAGCGTCAAAGTCGACCATTTGCTTTGGTGCGCTTAAGCTCGTCTTGCTGTCACCGTAAAAGTATTCTTTGATGGCTGCATGCTGACAAGCCAGCAACCACGCCGGGTCGTTTGTCACCACGCCATCAGGCTTCTCGAGGCCCACGACATTGATAACGTCCCCCAGGCTTGTCTTCTCTCCGTGAAACTTCTTCTTCAGAGTGTCTTCTACGCTCTGTGATCCCAGCACGAGGAGCATGTTGACCGAGAACTCCTCCACAATGTGTTGCACAAGGTCAAGCTCCTTGGATCCTGCATCCCCTTCGAGGGAGACCCCAGGAGTGTCAATAATCAAGCCGGCAGGCTTTGCGTCTTTATCTTCGCTCATGCGGCTAGTAACGGCACCAGCGAGTCTGGACGCAACGTCCTTGTACAGCTGAAGGTCATCTGTGGCGTGTTCGTGGCCGTAGAAGAAGACAAGTGGAAGTTTGGGCTGCACTTCAGCTGGGCCGCTAGTAGGCGTACCGGCCCAGGCACCCGTGCCCTCGCTCTCAATGTTCATCATGGTGGCAAAAGTGGCAGCAGTCAGAGTTCCGGGGAGAGGCAACATGCCTTCTCTCGGACTTGTGTTCACGACAATGGGCTGGAAGCCCGCTTTCACGGCGTACGCAGTAAGAGTGCGGGCTAACGTGCTTTTGCCCACGCTATCTGGGCCAACGACCATTAGTCGAGGCCCCGTGGCCAGTGATCTGCCGTTTCGTGCTTCATGGCGCAGACGGTCAAGGAGGAAGTGAAGATTCATATACAGATTTGAAGCACTTGACTCGGGGGTCAATTCTACCACCCTCTGGCGGTCACAAGCACCCTCGAATTCCAGCGTGCATCCCCGAGCAGTCGAGATTTTGGATCGAGTGCCGGTGAACCGATACCACTTGTTGAGGGCAAGTTCTGTGCCATCTCTATCAGCAATGCCGCTTGTGATTCGGACAGAGAGCGAATCTGAATGCGAGACTTCGAATCGCCATTCCCAGTACGGGTAGAGCGTTGTGGTTTGACGGACAGTGCTGGTATTAGCCTATATTGCATGTAATATTGTCAGCAAAGTGTAGTGACCATGATATGAGGCCAGATCAGTTCTGACCAGGGGGACTCCATCATGTCGAAAGCCCAAATGATTTCATAGGTACGAATTCAGCAGAAGTTCAGGGTGCAATGGCTACTGCTGGTCCAATTGCCAAATATAACCTTGACGCAATTCTGGTAGCTTTGTTGCTGGCCATAGGATGTGCTCCCAAGTGGCCTAGTTCTCGAGACCAGAGCCCAGCAGGCCAGCCCAGTCTTCTCCCACAAGCAGCACTTCTCGATGCCCGGAATTCCGACCGCGGATAGTGTTCATGGTAGATCAGTACCAATGCCACATCTCCAGAAGATCTGGACGCAGCCCCAGACCCAACGAACAGTCCCAATTCCACGGTCGTTTACCAGCCGGCAGACACAAGCATTCCAATGCAGTGCAGTCAAAAGAAACTTTTCTCCAAAACTCCCAATCAAACCCCACAAGCGCACTCACCTTGATGGGCAATTGGCCTAGTCCTGGAATTGACATATCTCCCCTTCTTCGTCGTCTTTGCTTTCTCTTTCCTCGTCCTTTTGGATCGCAGTGGCTGGCAGAGTTCAACTGCGTGAGAAAAGTCTGTCCTTGCGAGTCGATCCCGTTCTCAGTTAGCTGCCGGTGCGCGTGGTTTTGATTTGGATGGTGCGGAAAAGTGCTGCCAGTGGATGAGAAATGGCCAAGGTAATCAGTGGTATCGTTTGTGTGTCCGTTTGTTGTCAAGAGGATCAAGGCCTGGAAGCTCCCGGCGAGCGAGTGGGTGATGTTTGCTTTGCTTATTGTGGGGAAGGCAGGCAGGTGGGGCGCAGCGGGTGCAGCCGCAAGTGGGGCGGGGCTTTTACCGATTTGCTTCTCAATATTGCTTCATCAGTTGGTAGTGCTTGTCATCTGCATTAATCTCAAGCTTCGTGTTTTCTTTTCTTTTGAGCAATTTCGAGGCGTCTGTATTACTTTAGCAGATATAGAGCACATTGAACAATCAGAGTATTCTATTTGCTTGTATAGCAATCACAATTTAGAGACACGTGCCAGCCAAAGAAACAATATTAACTAGGACGCTTTCTCGAACCGGACTAGGACATAAATCAACACAGCATCTTTAACATAACATAAAACCACAGGCAAAATTATCACGTTCCCACTACCAGCGTACGGCTATACTCTACAGTCTCGACATGCTTCCAAGAATCTTAATCGAGCTCTCGCATATATAGTCCATAGCATGTGCACTGCTGAAGCCACAAATACCAGCGAGATACACATAACACTTTTGCAACGAATTGGTCTCGGAATTTTTTTGCATTTGCAAAGCCGCACCGGACTCGGGCTCTCTCCTAATGCATGTTTGAATGACAGCAATTATATGCGTACATGTACTGCGATTCATGTCCATGGCACGAATCGTGAGCAGAAGTTGAATTCTCCGTTCGAACTATTCCATACTGATACTCCACTTCCACTGTTGGTGGCGTGCACTTGAAAAGTACAACATGTTGTACACAGCATGTTGCGATCATTTGGATTCCATAGATGAACACACTCCTCAAAGACCACCTGATTGATTGGTTGGGTATTAAATAAAATCATCAGTCAACGCCAGTATCCGATATGCGTCCATTCGATGCCACAGGAAATCCCACCTTGTTCTGCTTGTATACAGCCTCCCCCCCTTCTTTTTTTTCCTCTCTCTCTCTCTCTTCTGTTCACTTTTTCCTCCCGGAATTCCGTCCGTCAATTCGTCCACTCCTGAAACGCCTGGTCCTCTGGACGCTGAAGTATTTGACCCGTTTCGGCTATCAATGTCTATAATCGCCCATGTATGAATGCTTGTCCGTCCGTGTTCGCCAAATTGCTCACAAGCAAAGAAGAATAGAAGGACAAGAAATGAAATCACTGCGCCAATTCGTCGAATATCTTGATCAAACTCCTCACTCCTAGCAGAATGTTCTCGTCAGGGCCCTGACCTGGGGTCCAGGCAGAGTGTGCAAAATCGATGAGCTTCAGATTCCAGATCTTTGGCTCGTATTCCTCATCAGAGTCCGATGCAGAGGCCGAGTCGGCTGGCCCAGCACCAGGGAATACTATCTCTCCATCGTCGTCCAGGCAAATGCCGCTATCAATTCGACTCGTGGAACGTCCTGGGAGATCGTCATTGTCATCGTCGTGCTCCTTGGACTTGTCCCTGACGGAACTGGTCGCGCTACCACTGCTTTCGGCAATCGCCGCCTTGAGGGCCTCGCCATCGCCTTCAAAGACAAAAAGCAGACTTGAAGAGTACATGCGACTCTCTTCGCTTTCCAAGACGTCGCGAATGTGTTCCAAGTCTCGCCGAAAGGCGACCGCGACGGCGCGTGCGTAGTCATCATCAATGCCAGCCGTAGAATTGTAGATGAAGCGGCGCAGCGAATCGACCACATTTTCCTTGGTCACATTGTTGCGGCCAAAGTCTTTGTCGTAGATCTTATAATCCTCGTCGTCTAGCTCCTCGGCATTCTCGGAACCCTTGTACACACGCATGCCCGAGATGCGGAAGCCAAGGTCGTAGTGCGTCGTCTCTTTGCTGATCTTGTCGAATCGGCGCTTCTTTTCTAGCGGTGCATCGTCTGCCCAGAGTCTCCGTCCCAGTTTCACGTCCATGATATTTGGTCGCTTGAAGCCGTACGCGGCATTATCCAGAGCAATGGCCGAATTAGTCGGGATCTTGCGGTGCAGGTTAGGTATCCAGGTTACGTTGTCCGCGGATGCTGTGGAAGACTGTGGTGTCGGTACTGCCACGGACGCCGACATGACCATCTCTTTTGCGCCCTCCTGTTCGCCAATCAACTCCTGTATCTGCTCCTTCATCTCTGAGATGATCTGGTCGGCCACGACGGGCAGCTGCTCGGTGATGGACCCAATGCTGCTCGAGTCATTCATTGCTAGACTACCCAAGAAAAGAGGGACTATCTCAGCCATGCGAGAGTGGCTTGGGCTCTGCAACGACTGGTAGAAGTCAATTTCTGATTGGGTGCATGGCTTGATGAACAGCTCGCCATCTGTGTCGCACATGGTCCCGTCACTAGAATTGGGGCAGTCAGCACGGCGCAATGAGTCCGCTGAGAGCAAGTAGCATGTACTTCCAGGACACACTCACTGTCCAGCAACGGCATAGTTGTACTCGACCAGTTCCGAATAGTGAGGAATCACTTTTGGAGTTGGCATTTTGATCTGGGATTCCGTTCCTGGGCCGGAGAATGAGGGTGGCGGAGCAAGGAAAAAATAGTGGTTGCACGCACTTCAAGTACAGCGCGGCGGCAAGCGAGGCAAGGAGAAGAAGTGGAAGGGAGAGAAGCGGCAATCTGGGTCTTCTCAGGCTCTTCTAGAAGCGACAATGCTGCTGATAGGGGGCGTCGGAGATTGAATCTGTCTCGTCGTGGCAACAGACGGAACAGGACGTCGGAAACGCGTCAAATGGCCGAAGTACGGCAGCAGCAGAGAGAGCTACGTCGGGTCAACTGGAGTCGAGTCAAGCCGAGTCAAGTCAGATCGGGGCGAGTCGAGGCTGGGGCTTGGCCTTGGGAATAAGGGCGTGCCCGTGCTGTAAGCCTGTCGTTCCTAAAAGAAATCGGTGGCGGCAGAATACGAGTGAAAGGAGAATCAAGAAGTGAAGGTTGCAAGGAAATTGAGAATGAAAAATGGCAGCGGGCGGAAGCTCAATAAGGAGGGCTGTGAAGATTAAAGTACCAAAGACCAGGAAGAGAATGTTGAGGGAAAGCCGAGCAGAAAATGACCTTGGAAAAGGCTTAGACTCTAGGCAAGCTGGCGAGCCTGGGATTGCTGGCCCTGGATGGCAGCACAAGGCAAAAAAAGTGAGCAAGACGGGCGATGGCGTGCAGGGCCAGCTCCTTGCTGCCCCAGGAGGAAAGGGCCTGGCGCTGCGGCTACTTGGGCTACTTGGGCCACTTGGGCCACCCAGGTTGCGCTGCAGGGATGGCCAGCAGACAGAAGTGGAAAAAAAAAAAGGCAGATTGGATTTGCCATTATTGAAGGTGCGTCAGTGGGGATGGGGGCCCTGGGGTCCCTGGAGGGCCGGCCACGAGCCCCCGACGCACGCTTATTAGGGCGGTGCATCAGCACCTCAGCAGTCTCAGGCACAACTGGCACGCTAGCACCGCTAGCACGGCTGGACAGATGTTTGCGTCGGTCCACGGCAGCACTTTGATGATTGGGGGGCCGCCTGCCGATCTTCTGACAGGCACACGCTGCAGGGGTTGGGCCCGCCCAAAGGCCCATTGCATTCAATTTGGCATCACTGCAGTTGGAAAATAGGTACTTCACAGCCCTGCAAAGACACCGCGGCACAAAGGTACCTATCGACTCGAGTACTTGCCTGATCCGGGACCACCACAACCACAAACACAACCACTTGACCATTCCTAACTCTGCACAAGCACGCAACGCAGATGGCCGAACCAATGTTAGCGAGATCAGATGCAGTGCTACACACGTACCATCACCGCTTGTCGATCAGATGGCATCCAGCAAAGATGCGCCGCCTCGAAGCGCTTACGGCTGGCAGAGCTGGGTCAAGGGCCCCTTTTTGCCAATAGGAGGGTGGCGGTTGTGGTTGCTGGGCGAGCCCGGGCCGTCCAGGGCCGTCCAGGGCCCGGGTTGGGCGTCGCCAAAGCGCTAAAAACATCCGCATGGAAAAGAGCCATGGAGGGTTCTGGAGGCTAGCTTGCTGCCCACAAGGCCCACGCTTCGTTTTCGCTAAGCCAAGATTCACTCCGCCTCTCTTGGACGTTGCCCTCGTTGCCAATAGCGCGAGGATGACAGACGACAATCCAGGCACAGCTTCGAACAGCTCCTCTGCCATCTTACTGCTCATCACCAGCCATGCGCTACGACCCAAACTCCATCGTCTTCTGCGAGACCACCAATACCGTCTCGTTGCTGCGGGTCGTGAGAGATGCCTTCTTTCTTGCCTTGCAACGGTCCACTGCAGCACCAGCTGGTCAGGCGCTTGCCCAACAAACACGAACAGCGGTCGTAAAAAGCATTTGGATTGGGCTGAGTCGCTAGCAGTAGGAATTGCTACAGAGCGTCAGTGGAACGTCGATAGCCACGCCAACGACTCGTACAACATTGCATCGAACGACCGCCAACATGTTTGCTACTTTGCAAGCGGCTGCGTTACCCGAAGCGTCATCGTCGTCGTTGTCGCCTCAGCACGTGGCCCGAAGATTGCAGCAGGAAGCCTCATAGGAGAACCCAAGATGTGGAAAGGCTGGCTAGGTCTTTTTCGGCCTTGATTGCCAAACCACCAGATACAAGGGCAAGTGCCTGATTCCGCTGGGCTGGGCGCTCCATGTGCAACCGCAGGAGCCGCTGCACGATCGACTCCAGCGTTGCAGGACAGCAGGCTACCGGGCAGGGCATACATATGCAGGTCATGGAAGGCTGTGCTGTGCTCTTTGCAGGAGCCTCCTTCTAGATCCTTACATCCACTTATACCGACTGCAGCGCACGAAGCAGTGGAAAGCGCAGCATCAGCACCCCTCGCATTCGACCCAGACCTCGCGGAGTCATTGCTCTGGACTAGAAGTCTTGATTGGATGCTCGATACCTTGCAAGCACTATGCGCTACCACAGGCAGCCCTGGTCAATGAATGAGGCCCTGAGGCGATATGCCGATGCCATAACTCACGCGACCGCACAAGCCTCAATGTTACATGCTGGTCAATAGCCTTCGTAAAAGAATATCTCTGACGTCTCCGATTCTGATGGACGAGTGTCCTTGGTAGCCTCAGATCACGACACGCTCTTCGCTATGTGCAATATTGGTGAGCACTTGAGGCTGTGCCGAATCTCTCGCTGACACACTGACTTGAAGTGATAAGCATTAAGGCTTAGATGGCGTTGAGGGTGAAGAAAGCATAAACGGGGAAGAACAAAAACTGCAATCTTACACCGTACTCACTGGAAATGGAACGCTACTGTTAGCTTTGAAGTCTGTTACGGTGATCTGTTGCTCAAGTGTTTGTCCGAGGATCAACCCGTTCAAGAACAAACCGTCTCTGGACCATGGCGCATCCACGTTTCAGGAACTGTTTCTTTCGCCGCTTGTTTGCGAGTTCCTCGCACGGGAACCGGGGGAAAAAAATTCAAGTTTGATAACGTTCCCATGATAACCTTGGTATAAAAGAGTTTGCTTTCTTTTCTTTCCTTTCGTTTTCTTTTCCCTTTTTTTTCTTCTCGTTTTTTTTGGAAGGGAGGAGGGGGGGGGGAAGGGGTTTGGTTGCTTTTTTTGGTTGCATATTTCGGAAGTGTGTAGAAATCCTTACTGAGCATAAATGCGACTTTTGTTAATGTCCATGCTTGAGAAACAGCAGACTCGCAATTCGTTGTCCTGAGAATTCTCCTTTCCAAGACTCTCTTATGATTCATCATTCACAAGATGGAAAGAACGCATGAGGTGGAATTGATCCATTGGTAAATATGCCTGTTTGCTTTCGGCCTGCCCAGGTTGCTTTCGATACTTGCACATTAGCTTGCTCACCTGGATGGGATATTTTGCTGCCTTGATATTCACAAAATTATTTTTTGAATCAACTTTTGACATCAGGACCGCCCCTATCTCAAGACCTTGTACTGTTTATCTTCACTTCATATCTAGTAGCCTGCCAAAAGTAGCGCGTTTGCGTGCCTTCCTCTCATTGTCAGTCACCGGCAGGCCTCCTTCCTAGCTGTCTCAAACCCTGCCTGCCTCATTTATCTTTCTCCTTCAGGCAACTACAAGTGTCCCCTTTGCACACCAAAATCTCCAGTCACTAGACTGATGATTCTACTCCATCGCGGCCACTGCCTGTAATTGGTCGTTACTCATGATTCGAGGGTCATCAAGCTACCTTTCCACTGCTCTCTTTTACGTCAACCCACACGTTGGACCCCAAAATGCCACCCAAGAAGGATCCCAAGCGCTCGGCTGCTCTGCATAGGAATCGCGGATCGGGCTTTGAAGGTTTGGGTCTCAAAATACTCTGATGCCACCGTTTCACCGTCTGACAATATTGCCAACAGATGGATTTGCCGACCCCCCTATAACACCGAGCGAGTATTTGCTGGAGCGCGATATTTATCGCCCGTAAGTCACCAGATCTGATCACTTATCTAAAAGCTTACTAACGAGCCCTTAGATCTCTTCCATTCTACAGGTAAGGCTCGGAAAACAGACGGTGGAGGTTTTGTATGCTGATCTTGAACAGTCGAATCAAGGATTGTATTGAGCGGTACCTGTCGCGTCGTCGCCTGACTTGCGAGCAGCATGAGCTATTCATGAAGTATCTCGCCCTTGGTGGGATGGAAAATCCCCAGAATCCGCCCAGCGTCGCTGCCGTGACCAAAGGCAAGTGGTTCGATCCCGACATTCCCGGGCATTGGGACGTTGATTTCTCCGGTGTCGTCGCCGGCTTTCTGTGAGTATCAGTCATGGGTTTATTTGTCCTCCTGTTATTGTGCGTCTTCCCATCCAGTCTGTGCAATAGTACTAACATGTTTTGGTCCCAGAGGATGTCATCTCCCAGAGCAGTACGGCTACAATGGCGAAGAGGTGCAAGTCGCAGCTGAACTTATTGTGAATTTCCTGAAATACGTCAGCCACCATGATGTCTGCCCCGAGTATGCTGAAGATCTGAAGAAAGCCATCCAAATCTGTGGACTGGCTCTGGCGGAGCTGCCATCCGTTGCCTACGCCAACAACTGTATGCCCGGTGACTTCAATGTTGCTTGTCGGGTTCTCTTCTGTTCGACAGGCAAGCCCACCTGCAGTAACGAAGGCACTGACATTGGACGGGTCGGCATTGTCTTGTATGAGGACAAACAAGTCAAAGATAGTGTTGGACACAAAGCGCTATATCTCGACACTGCGTTCTTGGTTCGTGCTGACTTCGACGCTGAACACGTCTTCAAGACTACCATGCGCATCTGGGAGCCCGAACTAATGGACCGCGTCGATTCCATGGCTCTGGAGCCACTGCGTGTCGTCCACACCTTCACCAACTCTTTTGAAGTCATTGACATTGTTCTTCCCGACGCTACCATTGCCGAACAGTACAGGCGTGCTGAGAGCAAGCGTTCAGAGCAGAGCAAAGTCCGACCGGCAGGGCCAGTGGGATACCTTGTTCTGAAGCCTGCTACTCTTCAAGATGGTTGGGACCGTCGAGCAGCGCCTGCTACCTCGGAAGATATCATCTCGGTGTATATGGACCAGGTAGTGCTGCAATATCCACAACGCGGAATGAAGATGCGCCTGACCATTTGCGAGCTGGATTTCGGCATGAAATTCATTAAAGGCGCTGGCGAAGTCTTTCCTACGTTCTACGAGTTCCTCCCGCAGAGCTTGATGCTGCAGTGGAAGACTCCACGCCCACACAAGCGACCACCGCCTTCCGCAGCAGATCCCGAAGTTGCCGAGGAGCTGGAAGAGAAGGAGCGCGAGAAGGATGAGCAGGAAGTGCTACAGGAACAGAGGAAGCAGGACGGCGAGCTGAATCGGGAGCTCCTAGAGCTCGAGGAGGTCCGCCGGATGGAGAAATCGATGGAGAAGCTGAGGGTCTAGGGAGATCGTGTCTCTTGTTGGATTTCACGGTGCTCGAGTGGATGCAGTGCTTCAGGTCACTACACGGTTTCCAAAACACAAGGGCCATCCTGATGGTACGGCAAATGGTCAGAGTACAGCCACGACGAGATGAATGTCTGGTATGGGTTTGATTACTCATAAACTCGGGAACGAGCCTCAGCGGCAGGATGCTTCTTTTTTCCACGAGTCCGCGTGGCGGTTGCTAAGCGACAGAATTGAACACAATTGCGTGTTGCGCAACGACGTTTTTCTTTGTTCTACAGCCCGAGGCCAAGTAATGCTCATCGCGTGAAGATGTGTGTGTTTTTTTTTTTTTTTTTT